>CM053035.1:9747356-9777729 GCA_028564925.1 Lithobates sylvaticus
CTGTAAGCTCTCACAGTTACTCTTGGTGGGCGCAGGAATGGGCCCTGCTGTGAGTTATTAGATCAAGATTTGTAATTGCAAGCACCTGATGAACAGGGCAGAAAAATTGGGCCTTTGGCGGTGGTGGTGGACGGTGTTGCCACAAGACTGTAAGCTATCACAGTTACTCTTGGTGGGCGCAAGAATGGGCCCTGCTGTGAGTTATTAGATCAAGATTTGTAATTGCATGCACCTGTTGAACAGGGCAGAAAAATTGGGGGTGGTGGTGGTGGTGGACGGTGTTGCCACAAGACTGTAAGCTCTCACAGTTACTCTTGGTGGGCGCAGGAATGGGCCCTGCTGTGAGTTATTAGTTCAAGATTTGTAATTGCAAGCACCTGATGAACAGGGCAGAAAAATTGGGCCTTTGGCGGTGGTGGTGGACGGTGTTGCCACAAGACTGTAGGCCCTCATAGTTACTCTTGGTGGGCGCAGGAATGGGCCCTGCTGTGAACTATTAGATCAAGATTTGTAATTACCCGCCCCTGTTAAACAGGGGCTGAAAAATTGTGCCTTAGGCACTGGTGCTGGTGCCACAACACTGCAACCCCTCACAGATACTGTACTTGGAGCACAGCAGTCACACGTGTTGCGAAGCATTTTTTTAAAAAATTGTAAGTACACGCCCCTGTTAAACAGGGGCTGAAAAATTTGCCTTAGGCACTGGTGCTGGTGCCACAACACTGCAACCCCTCACAGATACTGTACTTGGAGCACAGCAGTCACACGTGTTGCGAAGCATTTTTTTAAAAAAAATTGTAAGTACACGCCCCTGTTAAACAGGGGCTGAAAAATTTGCCTTAGGCACTGGTGCTGGTGCCACAACACTGCAACCCCTCACAGATACTGTACTTGGAGCACAGCAGTCACACGTGTTGCCAAGCATTTTTTTATAAAAATTGTATGTACACGCCCCTGTTAAACAGGGGCTGAAAAATTGTGCCTTAGGCACTGGTGTGGTGGCATGGATCATTGAGGAGGAGGAAGAGGATAGTCAGTGAACATAAGAGGACAGTCACTCAGCATCAGCATAGGCAGTCTTGAAGGGATGTGATATTAAAAATTATTCGGTTATATCCGCCTCAGGTGCCTGGTAGCTGGTGGTGATCCAAGACTGATTCATTTTGATGAAGGTCAGTCGATCAACCGAGGCGGTGGACAGGCGCACCCTATGATCGGTGACAAATCCTCCAGCAGCACTGAATGTGCGTTCAGAAAGAACGCTGGAGGCAGGACAGGTCAGTAGCTCAATTGCATACTGTGCAAGCTCTGGCCAGTGATCCATCCTCAGGACCCAGTAAGCCAGAGGATTTTCGGTGGGAAAGGTGTCCAAGTCTGACCTTGCCCCCAAGGTATTCCTGCACCATGTATATCAGACGCTGGCGATGGTTGCTGGAACCGATCATACCTTGGGGCTGCGGACTAAAAAATTGTCTGAACGCATCGGTCAGACGTCCACCTTCCCCACCGCTCCTTCTGCTACTGACCGAAGCCTCAGCAACTCGTCGCCCAGGACCAGGAGTTTGTAGCCTCCCAGTTTCTGGGAACGCGTTGCACAGACCTTTCTGCAAGGCCTCCCTGAGATGTCTCATCCTCTGCTCCCTCTGCGACGGCAAGATAAGGTCCGCAACCTTACCCTTGTACCGCGGATCAAGGAGAGTGGCCAGCCAGTAATGGTCCCTCTCCTTGATCCGAAGAACACGAGGATCCTTCCGCAGGCTTTGCAGGATCAGGGAGGCCATGCAGCGTAGGTTAGCTGAGGCATTCGGTCCGGAGTCTTCTGGGTCACTGAGGATGACATGATCGCCAGCCACCTCCTCCCAGCCACGTACAAGTCCACTGGTTTGTTGGGACTGTACATCATCCCTAAAAGACTGCTGCTGCTGATGCTGAGTGCCAGGCTCCACCTCCATGCTCACACAATCCTCCTCCTCCTCCTCCTCCTCCTCCTCCTCCTCCTCCTCATCCTCTTCCTGTGTGATGGGTGGGACAGAAGGAACACTGTCCGGATAAAGGGGGCCTTGAGAGGCAAGGAAGTCCTCCTCTTCCTGCCTCTGTTCTGCCTCAAGTGCCCTGTCCATTATCCCACGCAGCGTATGCTCCAACAGGTGGACAAGAGGGACAGTGTCACTGATGCATGCACTGTCACTGCTCACCATCCTCGTGGCCTCCTCAAATGGTGAGAGGACAGTGCATGCATCCCTGATCATGCTCCACTGACGTGGGGAAAAAAAACCAAGCTCCCCTGACCCTGTCCTGGTGCCATAGTCGCAAAGGTACTCATTGATGGCCCTCTGCTGCGTGTGCAGTCGCTGCAGCATGGCCAACGTTGAGTTCCACCTGGTGGGCATGTCACATATTAGGCGGTTCTTGGGCAGGTTCAGCTCCTTTTGCAGCTCAGTCAGCCGAGCACTGGCATTATAAGATCGGCGGAAATGCACACAGACTTTCCTGGCCTGCCTCAGGACATCCTGTAAGCCTGGGAACCTGCCCAAGAACCGCTGCACCACCAGGTTGAGGACGTGAGCCATGCAGGGCACATGGGTGAGCTGCCCCTGTCGCAGGGCGGAGAGGAGGTTGGTGCCATTGTCAGAAACGACCATTCCTGGCTTAAGCTGACGTGGCGTCAACCACCTCTCGGCCTGCCCCTGCAGAGCTGCCAGAACCTCTGGCCCAGTGTGGCTCCTGTCCCCCAAACACACCAGCGCAAGCACGGCATGGCATCTTTTTGCCTGCGTACTTGCGTAGCCCCTTGTACGCCTACGGAGCACCGCTGGTTCCAAGGACAGAGCACTGGAGGAAGAAGAAGAGGAGGGGGTGGAGGAGAGAGGTGTGTCACAACCAGTAGCAGTAGTAGCGTTTTGGAGGCGTGGTGGCGGAACAACCTCCAACACTACTGCACCTTGTCCTGCATCCCTCCCAGCTGCCAATAGAGTGACCCAATGGGCCGTGAAAGAAAGGTACCGTCCCTGTCCATGCCTGCTGGACCATGAGTCAGCGGTAATATGCACCTTACCGCTGACCGCCCTGTCCAGCGAGGCATGGACATTGCCCTCCACATGCCGGTAGAGAGACGGAATCGCCTTCCGTGTGAAAAAGTGGCGTTTGGGAACCTGCCACTGAGGAACCGCACATTGAACAAACTCACGGAAGGGGGCCGAGTCTACCAACTGAAAAGGCAGCAGTTGAAGTGCTAGCAATTTAGCCAGGCTAGCATTCAACCGCTGGGCATGTGGATGGCTGGGAGTGTACTTCTTTCTACGGTCCAGCAGCTGGGGCAGGGAAATTTGCCTGCTGCAATCGGACGTCGGTGTACTGCAAGTACTTGGTTGTGACACACCTAATTCTACACCTTCAGTCCTCTCAGAGCAGCTTTCAGAGAGGACTGAAGGTGTAGTGGGGATGGAGATCCCAGCTGAGGAGGAGCAAGGAGAGGTCCGCTTAGTTCTTTGGTGTGGGTCTTTTATGTGTGCCTGCCAACGAGCTGCATGGCAGGTCGCCATATGTCTGGTCATGCTTGTGGTGCCCAAGCGGCTGATGTTTTGGCCACGCGAGATACGCTTGAGACAAATATTGCAAATAGCAGTGGTGCGATCTGATGCACTCGTCTCAAAAAAGGCCCACACCAAAGAACTTTTCTGATAACGTGCAGAGGCAGCGCCCTGCACAGGCGGAGCTCTGCGGTGTTGTACAGTTGCTGTGCTGGCCTCTACCTGGCCTCCAGGGGGCATCCTGCCTCGTTGGACATGTGACGCCGCATCCTCCTCCTCCTCGTCCTCCTCCTCATCCTCTCTCCCTTCAGGCACCCACGTGGAGTCAGTGACCTCATCATCCCCTCCCTCTTCACCACTAGAGCAAACCTGGCAGTAAGCTGCAGCTGGTGGAACAGTACTGCCAGATTCCTCAAGCTGGGTATCATCATCCGAGCCTTCGAATCGTTGGGCATCCTCCTGGAGCATGTACCCAACACTGTGCTCAAAGAGTTCGGGGGACTCCTCAGGAGGACATGGTGGGTCTAGGGAAGGGGTGGCTGATGATGCTCTGCCAGTACCCTGAGCCTGGGTGAGAGAGGATGAGGAGGATGAGGAGGGCTTGGTCATCCATTCTACCAAGCCTTCAGCATGATGCGGCTCCACATGTCCAGCTGCCGAAAACAAAGACGCGTGTGTCCCATGGCCACGTGCTGATGACGATGCACGACCACGTCCACGGCCACGGCCACGTCCACTAGAAACAGAGCCTGCCTGCCCTGTGTTCTTGGCTCTGCACGCTCTGCCTCCCCTTGGCGGTCTTCCAGCCATTGTAGTCGGTAGTCCTGTGGGTGCTGCTGAGAAGAATATATAGGAGCTCTGTGTGATGCCACTAACACACTAGAAGTCCTATGGGTGCTTCTGCAAAGAAAATAGAGGAGCTCTGTGTGATGCCACTAACACACTAGAAGTCCTGTGGGTGCTGCTGAGAAGAAAATATAGGAGCTCTGCGTGATGCCACTAACACACTAGAAGTCCTATGGGTGCTTCTGCAAAGAAAATAGAGGAGCTCTGTGTGATGCCACTAACACACTAGAAGTCCTGTGGGTGCTGCTGAGAAGAAAATATAGGAGCTCTGTGTGATGCCACTAACACACTAGAAGTCCTATGGGTACTTCTGCAAAGAAAATAGAGGAGCTCTGTGTGATGCCACTAACACACTAGAAGTCCTGTGGGTGCTTCTGCAAAGAAAATAGAGGAGCTCTGTGTGATGCCACTAACACACTAGAAGTCCTGTGGGTGCTGCTGAGAAGAAAATATAGGAGCTCTGTGTGATGCCACTAACACACTAGAAGTCCTATGGGTGCTTCTGCAAAGAAAATAGAGGAGCTCTGTGTGATGCCACTAACACACTAGAAGTCCTGTGGGTGCTGCTGAGAAGAAAATATAGGAGCTCTGTGTGATGCCACTAACACACTAGAAGTCCTATGGGTACTTCTGCAAAGAAAATAGAGGAGCTCTGTGTGATGCCACTAACACACTAGAAGTCCTGTGGGTGCTTCTGCAAAGAAAATAGAGGAGCTCTGTGTGATGCCACTAACACACTAGAAGTCCTGTGGGTGCTTCTGCAAAGAAAATAGAGGAGCTCTGTGTGATGCCACTAACACACTAGAAGTCCTGTGGGTGCTGCTGAGAAGAAAATATAGGAGCTCTGTGTGATGCCACTAACACACTAGAAGACCTATGGGTGCTTCTGCAAAGAAAATAGAGGAGCTCTGTGTGATGCCACTAACACACTAGAAGTCCTGTGGGTGCTGCTGAGAAGAAAATAGAGGAGCTCTGTGTGATGCCACTAACACACTAGAAGTCCTATGGGTGCTTCTGCAAAGAAAATAGAGGAGCTCTGTGTGATGCCACTAACACACTAGAAGTCCTGTGGGTGCTGCTGAGAAGAAAATAGAGGAGCTCTGTGTGATGCCACTAACACACTAGAAGTCCTATGGGTGCTTCTGCAAAGAAAATAGAGGAGCTCTGTGTGATGCCACTAACACACTAGAAGTCCTGTGGGTGCTGCTGAGAAGAAAAATATAGGAGCTCTGTGTGATGCCACTAACACACTAGAAGTCCTATGGGTACTTCTGCAAAGAAAATAGAGGAGCTCTGTGTGATGCCACTAACACACTAGAAGTCCTGTGGGTGCTTCTGCAAAGAAAATAGAGGAGCTCTGTGTGATGCCACTAACACACTAGAAGTCCTGTGGGTGCTTCTGCAAAGAAAATAGAGGAGCTCTGTGTGATGCCACTAACACACTAGAAGTCCTATAGGTGCTTCTGGGAAGAAAATATAGGTCTGTGTGATGGGACTAACACACTTCAAGTCCTATAGGTGCTTCTGGGAACAAAATATAGGATCTCTGTGTGATGGGACTAACACACTTCAAGTCCTATAGGTGCTTCTGGGAACAAAATATATGATCTCTGTGTGATGGGACTAACACACTTCAAGTCCTATAGGTGCTTCTGGGAACAAAATATATGATCTCTGTGTGATGGGACTAACACACTTCAAGTCCTATAGGTGCTTCTGGGAACAAAATATATGATCTCTGTGTGATGGGACTAACACACTTCAAGTCCTATAGGTGCTTCTGGGAACAAAATATATGATCTCTGTGTGATGGGGACTAACACACTTCAAGTCCTATAGGTGCTTCTGGGAACAAAATATATGATCTCTATGTGATGGGACTAACACACTTCAAGTCCTATAGGTGCTTCTGGGAACAAAATATATGATCTCTGTGTGATGGGACTAACACACTTCAAGTCCTATAGGTGCTTCTGGGAACAAAATATATGATCTCTGTGTGATGGGACTAACACACTTCAAGTCCTATAGGTGCTTCTGGGAACAAAATATAGGATCTCTGTGTGATGGGACTAACACACTTCAAGTCCTATAGGTGCTTCTGGGAACAAAATATATGATCTCTGTGTGATGGGACTAACACACTTCAAGTCCTATAGGTGCTTCTGGGAACAAAATATAGGTCTGTGTGATGGGACTAACACACTTCAAGTCCTATAGGTGCTTCTGGGAACAAAATATATGATCTCTGTGTGATGGGACTAACACACTTCAAGTCCTATAGGTGCTTCTGGGAACAAAATATATGATCTCTGTGTGATGGGACTAACACACTTCAAGTCCTATGGGTGCTTCTGGGAACAAAATATATGATCTCTGTGTGATGGGACTAACACACTTCAAGTCCTATAGGTGCTTCTGGGAACAAAAAAATAGGTCTGTGTGATGGGACTAACACACTTCAAGTCCTATAGGTGCTTCTGGGAACACAATATATGATCTCTGTGTGATGGGACTAACACACTTCAAGTCCTATAGGTGCTTCTGGGAACAAAATATATGATCTCTGTGTGATGGGACTAACACACTTCAAGTCCTATGGTGCTTCTGGGAACAAAATATATGATCTCTGTGTGATGGGACTAACACACTTCAAGTCCTATAGGTGCTTCTGGGAACAAAATATAGGTCTGTGTGATGGGACTAACACACTTCAAGTCCTATAGGTGCTTCTGGGAACAAAATATATGATCTCTGTGTGATGGGACTAACACACTTCAAGTCCTATAGGTGCTTCTGGGAACAAAATATATGATCTCTGTGTGATGGGACTAACACACTTCAAGTCCTATAGGTGCTTCTGGGAACAAAATATATGATCTCTGTGTGATGGGACTAACACACTTCAAGTCCTATGGGTGCTTCTGGGAACAAAATATATGATCTCTGTGTGATGGGACTAACACACTTCAAGTCCTATAGGTGCTTCTGGGAACAAAATATATGATCTCTGTGTGATGGGACTAACACACTTCAAGTCCTATAGGTGCTTCTGGGAACAAAATATATGATCTCTGTGTGATGGGACTAACACACTTCAAGTCCTATAGGTGCTTCTGGGAACAAAATATATGATCTCTGTGTGATGGGACTAACACACTTCAAGTCCTATAGGTGCTTCTGGGAACAAAATATAGGATCTCTGTGTGATGGAACTAACACACTTCAAGTCCTATAGGTGCTTCTGGGAACAAAATATAGGATCTCTGTGTGATGGGACTAAGACACTTCAAGTCCTATAGGTGCTTCTGGGAACAAAATATATGATCTCTGTGTGATGGGACTAACACACTTCAAGTCCTATAGGTGCTTCTGGGAACAAAATATATGATCTCTGTGTGATGGGACTAACACACTTCAAGTCCTATGGGTGCTTCTGGGAACAAAATATATGATCTCTGTGTGATGGGACTAACACACTTCAAGTCCTATAGGTGCTTCTGGGAACAAAATATAGGATCTCTGTGTGATGGGACTAACACACTTCAAGTCCTATAGGTGCTTCTGGGAAGAAAATATAGGAGCTCTGCCTGCCTGCCACGAACACACTACAAGCCCCTCTTTCTAAATCAATCTTTGTAAATGAATCTATCTAACTCAATCTCTCTAAGTAAATCTCTCTAACTAACTAAATCCAGCAGAGTGTCACAGATCTATCCTGCTCTATCTGCGCCGGAACAGCATGTGACCGGCGCAGACGGCGTGGCGGCCTTTTATAGGGGGGGGGGCGTGTACTAAAGCCCCTGAGCTGTAATTGGCTACAGGCGTCCTGCCTGTAGCCAATTATGGCTCTTCGAGTTTCCGGGGCTGTGATTGGCCAAGCATGCGGGGTCACAGTGCATGCTTGGCCAATCATCAGCCAGCAATGCACTGCGCCGGCCGCGCCGGCCGCAATGCATTGCGGGGCCGCGCGCAACACACGAACGTGATGCGAGCGGCCAAAAATAGTTCTGGGCTCGCCGAGCGAGCGAACGCCCGGTGCTCGATGCGAACGTGGGTTCGCATCGAGCACCGGGCCCATCCCTAATCTTTAATAAAGATGGTTTATTCTGACAAGCAGCTGACTGGTGATCCCGTGTTCCCCATAATATACGGCATTTCTTCTGCTTTTATAGATCTGTCTAACCTACCTTTCCTTGTTAGGGCTTTAAAGCCTTGTTTAAACTGGTGTTGCCCTCTGAAAGAGGATCTGTTGAGTAACCCTCTGAAGAGGGCGTTTGACAGGCGTTGAGGAGGCATTATCCACTTGCCAACCACAATACATATAGTGGACGGTGTCAGTATGGCAGTGGACATTGGCAGTAGAGCAATGGATGGTGTCAGTATGGCAGTGGACTTCATCAGTAGGACAGTGGACGGTGTCAGTATGGCAGTGGACTTCATCAGTAGGACAGTGGATGGTGTCAGTATGGCAGTGGACTTCATCAGTAGGACAGTGGACGGTGTCAGTATGGCAGTGGACTTCATCAATAGGACAGTGGACGGTGTCAGTATGGCAGTGGACTTCATCAATAGGACAGTGGACGGTGTCAGTATGGCAGTGGACTTCATCAGTAGGACAGTGGACGGTGTCAGTATGGCAGTGGACATTGTCAGTAGAGCAATGGCTGGTGTCAGTATGGCAGTGAACTTTGTCAGTAGGGCAGTGGATGGCATCAGTAGTTTTTTATTTTTGTTATTTTATTATTTTATACCCTTTTTTTTATTAATTTGTTTTACAATTTTATTTTTTATTATTTTTTTACAATAGTTTCAGCAGCTTTCGTAAGAGGGCTTTAGTGAAATATCAGGGATCTAAACAGACATATGTTTAAACCCACTGACCCCAATGCTTTGGGGCAAGGGGTGTTATTACTCCCACTGACACCAATGCTGGGGGTTTTACTCCCACTGACACAGGATTGCTGGTATGAGCAGGGAGGGGAGAGGAGACACAGGAGAGCTGCAGATAGCAGGCTGCGGATGATGGAGTCGTCACACAAACTGACCACATTGTCAGGGCTCAGCAGCCATGAGTATCGTGGTCAGTTTGCAGAGGGGAGGGTATAGCCAGGCAGGATCAGCCAGGTTTTTTAAGGTATACAGGGGGCCAATTACACAGGACAAGCACTGTGATGTATAACATGCTTTAAACACTTGCCAACCTGCTCACGCAGATATACATCGGCAGAGTGTTTCTCCTGTGCAAACTGACGTACCTGTACGTCAGTCAGCAAAATCAGGATAGCGGGCACGTGGGTGTGCCCAGCGGGTGACGTGGGAGCGTGCCCGCTGCGCACCACAGAAGCGTGCCTGCAGGTCCCGCGGACTCCATGTCTGCCGGCAGCCCGCGATTGCGGTGAGGAGAGGCAGAACAGGGAACTGCCTATGTAAACAAGGCATTTCCCTGCTCTGCCTAGTGACATGACAGAGATCTTCTGTTCCCTGTCATCGGGAACAGTGATCTCTGTCATGTCCCAGGCAGCTCATCCCCCCTACAGTTAGAACACGCTTAGGGAACACACTTAGCCCCTTGATCGCCCCCTATTGTTAACCTCTTCCCTGCCAGTGTAACTTTTACATTGATCAGTGCATTGATCATAGGTTGAAGACCCGCCATCCCAGAGCATCTGTGTTGTTAAAATGGGGTGCCCCTTAAAAAAAAAAAAAAAAATGTTAAAAGTCAGCAGCTACAAATACTGCAGCTGCTGACTTTTAATAATCGGACACTTACCTGTCCCAGGGTCCAGCGATGCGGGGGAAAGAAGCCCCGCTCATTGTATAACGCCGTCTCTTGCCACAGGCGGAGTGATACCAAATGCACTCTGCCGGGGACAGCAACAGCAGTTATTAACCACTTAAGGACCGCCTCCTGCACATATACGTCGTCGGAATGGCAAGGCTGGGCATATCAACATACAGGTATGTTGCTCTTTAAGAGCCCAGCTGTGGGTCGTGCACGCGCACCCGGCGGCAAGCTCGCGACCCGGTCTTTAGCTTTGTGACCGTGGCTGCGGGACCCGCGGACCCGATCGCCACTGGTGTCACAGAGCTGAAAAACGGGGAGAGGTGTGTGTAAACAGACATCTCCCCGTGCTTCCTTGTGCGACTGACACTGATCGTCTTTTCCCTGTCATCAGGAAAGACGATCAGTGATGTCGAATGTCAAGCCACGCCCCCCTACAGTAAAAAAAACACACATATGTCACACTTAACCCCTCCCTGCCCCCTAGTGGTTAACTCCTTCACTGCCAGTGTCATTTACACAGGAATCAGTGCATTTAAATAGCACTGATTGCTGTATAAATGCCAATGGTCCCAAAAATGTGTCAAAAATGGCCGATGTGTCCACCATAATGTCGCAGTCACAATAAAAATCGCTGATCGCCGCCATTACTAGTAAAAAAAAAAAAAAATTAATAAAAATGCTCGAAAACTATCCCCTATTTTGTAAACGCTATAACTTTTGCGCAAACCAATCAATAATCGCTAATTGCGATTTTTTTTTTTACCAAAAAAAAAAAAAATTATATTTTTTTGGGGATATTTATTATAGCAAAAAGTAAAAAATAATGAATTTTTTTTAAAAATTTCGCTCTTTTTTTGTTTATAGCGCAAAAAAATAAAAAACGCAGAGGTGATCAACTACCACCAAAAGGAAGCTCTATTTGTGGGAAAAAAAGGACGCCAATTTTGTTTGGGAGCCACTTCGCACAACTGCGCAATTGTCAGTTAAAGCGACGCAGTGCCGAATCGCAAAAAGGGGCCTGGTCCTTTGGCCCAAAATATATAAAAAAATAATTTTTTTCCTCAGTTTAGGCTTCTACATATTTTTGGTTAAAAAAAACACAATGAGCGATTATTGATTGGTTTGCGCAAAAGTTATAGCGTTTACAAAATAGGGGATAGTTTTATAGCATTTTTATTAATAATTTTTTTCTTTACTAGTAATGGCGGCGATCAGCGATTTTTATTGTGACTGCGACATTATGGCGGACACATTCGACATTTTTGACACATTATTGGGACCATTGTCATTTATACAGCAATCAGTGCTATTTAAATGCACTGATTCCTGTGTAAATGACACTGGCAGTGAAGGGGTTAACCAGGGGGTGGCAGTGTAGGGGTTAAGTGTTTCTAGGGGCGTGTTACTAACGGGGGGGGGCGTGGCTGTGTTTTAGTGAACACTGATCTCTGCTCCAATCACAGGGAGAAGAGATCAGTGTCACTTGTTGCTAGGCAGAACGGGGAGATGCTGTTTACTTCCGAATCTCCTCGTTCAGCCTTCCCGTGAGACGATTGCGGGTATCCCCGCGGGGATCGAGTCCGCGGGACCCGCGACAGGACTAACGGGGATGCGCACACGATGGCAAGGCAGCATTCTTAAAGGGACGTACCTGTACGCCCTTATGCCTGTCCGTGCTATTCTGTCGATGTACATCGGCGTGCGCCGGACGGGAACCGGTTAAATTGTCATTCTTTTCGTTTGTTTATAGCGCAAAAAATGAAAACAGCAGAGGTGATCAAATACAACCAAAATAAATCTCTATTTATGAAGAAAAAATGGACATTAATTTTTTTTGGGTACAGTGTTGCATGATCACGCAATTGTCATTTAAAGTAAACGCAGTGCGGTAGCGCAAAAAAAAAAAAGGCCTGGTCATGAAGGGGGGGGTAAATCTTCCAGAGGTCAAGTGGATAATAAGGCAATAGGGAAACACAGTTTAGTGTCTATAGGGGCCCCCGAAGGATGTACAAAAAAATACCAGAGGGCTGCACAAGGGCCCCTGGCCACAAGTTGGGCACCGGGAGCCTAGGCAAAGTCATTGATTGGATCTCAAGGAAGGCTTTTAGCCTGGGTTCAGACCAGTGTGGTGCGAATTGAAGGCCCTGTGTGACTGCGCAGTGAAACGTCGGCTGTTCTGCGGTTTGTCCACGTTTTATGTGCGAATCAGCTGCTAACATAAATTCGCAACTCATTGTACTACTTCTGAGCGGGAAATCCATGCCAAATTTTTATAAAAAAACCGGCATGGGTTCCCCCTCCAGGAGCATACCAGGCCCTTAGGTCTGGTATGGATTTTAAGGGTAACCCCCTACACCGTTTTTCCGCCCACATATGATGTCACAGTCCCAGAGGATGCTGGGACTGTGACATCATATGTGGGCGGAGTCACCATGTGACATGAGCATGTGACCCTGCCCCCTTGTCCCTATATAAGTCACAACACAGCGCGTCTATGCCATTCCGGCCAGAGAGAGCGACGAGTCAACATCTTAAGAAGAAGAAGAAGAACAGAAGAGACCCCAGAAGACCCCCGAAGACCCCCGAAGGTGGAACAAGACCCCCAGACGACGGCGGCGATGAAGAAGAAAGCCGGGCTTCTCCGCTAGGTAAAAGAGCAGAAGAGAGCGGAGGAGTCCGGCGAGAAGACCCCCCAAGACGGAAGAAGACCCCCGGAGCAGTGCAATAAAATATTTTAAAAAAATTGTGTGTTTTTTTATTTACACTTTTACACCATACTCATTCACATAAGCCCCCCTCCCAGAGACCCCGACAACCAACGGCCAGGGTTGTCGGGAAGAGGTGCTTTGGGGTGGGGGGCGCCCCCTTCCCCAAAGCACCCACCCCCCATGTTGAGGGCATGTGGCCTGGTACGGTTCAGGAGGGGGGGTGCTCGCTCGTCCCCACCCCCTTTCCTGGCCTGCCAGGCTGCGTGCTCGGATAAGGGTCTGGTGTGGATTTTGGGGGGACCCCTACGCCGTTTTTTCGGCGTAGGGGGTTACCCTTAAAACCCATACCAGACCTAAGGGCCTAGTATGCTCCTGGAGGGGGAACCCATGCCGGTTTTTTATAAAAAATTTGGCATGGATTTCCCGCTCAGAAGTAGTACAATGAGTTGCGAATTTATGTTAGCAGCTGATTCGCACCTAAAACGTGGACAAACCGCAGAACAGCCGACGTTTCACTGCGCAGTCACGCAGGGCCTTCAATTCGCACCGCACTGGTCTGAACCCAGGCTTAAAAAATAAAATAAAAAATAAAATAGAAGATACTGTTGCTGTCTATTGTTTCATGTCAGGAAGATATCTATGTAGATTTGTGAAGCTCAGATATAATGGATGAGGACAGAAGTGGATCAGATGAATGCCCGAGGGCAAGCTTTGGATTAGTACAAAGGACAAGGTTGGACTTGATGGACTTGTGTCTTTTTTCGACCTCACCTATTATGTAAGGAGGAGCCCAATTAAATGACATTGCGACACCATGGCATGCCAACCTACCAATTTTAGGTGCCATGTGCGTCCTCGCCTGGCATTTTATATCTGGAACATTGATGACGAAGTGATCTTATGTTTGAGTTCCAAAAATGGAAATCTGAAATAATGAGAACTAATTCCTGTGCCGCACCCATCTCCTGTATGGTCACACCTCATCCCCTCATCCTATATAATCCCGAACCCGGCCATACCTGATACAGGACCCGCCGAATACACCACACAGGTCAGTGTCACAGCCAGATATGCCATCATTTTTCTAGTGCTTTACCAAAGACTTCACTCATCAACTTATTATTTCCCAGATATATGTATTTAAATGTTATTTTACAGCTTTGTTTGTATCATATAATACATTTTTTGATCTTTAACATGCTAATGCAAGCCTTGCAATGGGAAAAGTTGCTTTCAATAATTTTTCATTTTCAGATTTTTAAATAATCCCTAGTGATCCTGCCATGAAGGTCCTTGTTCAGGCATTTCTTGTTATAGGGTGACAACACTTTGTCCCTGGCTCCCAGGTGTGTGCCTGCTTTGTCAACTGGGCTTCTGATGGAGACTAAAAGTGTAAAACCTTTCTATGCAATTCCAATGTGTGAATGAGGAAAATAATGCATTTTGGCCACTAGATGGCGATGACTACAATAAGAAGTAAGTATGTTTCTTAGCGCCATCTAGTGAACATAATTCAGTTTTTTTCCTAAACACACAATTAAATTGCCACTGGATGACACTAATGCCCCGTACACACGGTCGGACATTCCGACAACAAAATCCGTCGGATTTTTTTTCCCGACGGATTTTGGTTCGAAACTTGTGTTGCACACACAGGGTCGGACAAAGTTGTCGGAAAATCCGATCGTTCCGAACGAGGTGACGTACAACACGTACGTCGGGACTACATAGAAACCAGTAGCCAAAAGCTTTAGTCTCCGAATGTCTTCTGAGCATGCGTGGCACTTTGTGCGTCGGAATTCTCTACACACGATCGGAAAAAGTCCGATCGGATTTTGTTGTCGGAAAATTTTAGATCCTGCTCTCAAATTTTTTTGCGACGGAAAAAAGCCCGCTAGAGCCCACACGCGATCGAATTTTCCAACAACATAATCCGATCTGACTTTTTCAGCTTCCAGGTTTTATCGTCAAAGCTTAATTGAACAAGCTGACGTTAGAAGCTCATTGGCTCCCATGCACAGCTGCACCAGATTTTGCACTCAAAAATCAACCCCTAACTATTATAAGAAATAAATGTTTCTTTGTGCAACAAAGTGTACAAGTGTAAAATCATGCTATGCAATTCAAATGTTTGCATAGGGAAAAAAAAAGCATTGTGGCCACTAGATGGTGCTGACTATAGTAAGAAATAAGTATGCTTCTTAGTGCCGTCTAGTGGCCGTAATGCATCCCCCCCCCCCCCAGTCATTATATATTTGAATTTGTTGTTAATATACATTTAAATTTCAAGGCCACTAGATGGTGCTGACTATAGTAAGAAATAAGTATGCCTCTTAGCGCCGTCTAGTGGCCGTAATGCATCCCCCCCCCCAGTCATTATATACTTGAGTTTGAATTTGCTGTTAATATACATTTGAATTTCAAGGCCACTAGATGGCACTGACTATTATAAGAAATACATATTTTTCTTAGCGCCATCTTAGTGACCATAATTTAGTATTTTCCCTATTCACACAATTGAATTGCAGGCTCACTAGATGACACTAACTAGCATAAGAAATAAATATGTTTCTTAGTGCCATCTAGTGGCCATAATGGAGTCACATTCAGATATTGGGTAATTTTTCTAGCTCCTGCGTTATCACCGTGTCACATGGGCTTCAGATGGAGATTACACGTGTAAAATCATGCTATGCAATTCAAATGTTTGAATGGGGAAAATACTGCATTATGGCCACTAAATGGTGCTGGCAATAGTAAGAAATAAGTATGCCTCTTAGCGCCATCTAGTGGCCATAATGCATTTTTTCCCCAGTCATACATTTCAATCTGAATTTGTTGTTAAAGCAGCGTTCCACCCAAAAATGGAACTTCCGCTTATCCGGTCCCTCCGGTGTGTCACATTTGGCACCTTTCGGGGGGGGGGGGGGGGGAGTGGGGAGCAGATACCTGTCTAATACTGCAGAATCTGCAGAATCTCCGGAGATCTATGCCATGTCCGGCCCCTCCTCCGTTCCCCTGCTGTCCTCTGAGAGACACACAGGTCCCAGAAGACAGCAGGGACCAGTCAAGATGCGCAGCACGACTCGCGCATGTGCAGTAGGGAAGCCAGCTGTGAAGCCTCAAGCCTGATTACCTTACTGAACGGCTATATGCTGCGAGTGGCGGCTCCCGTGAAGATGCGCGTGAGTGACGTCATCGTGGCTCCAGCAAATCACAGCGCCGGAGTCGCGATACCCACAAAGAAGATGGAGGCTCTGTACACAAGGGGACAGCAGTGACATCGCTGGCTCCTGTGTCAGGTAAGTGATACATAATGGGTTACTATGTGATGCGATGCGATGCATAGTAGCCCATTATGCTTTACCTTTGCAGGGAAATAAAGAGGAAGATAAACTCACCAGGGGTTTACTTCCTCTTTAAAGCCATTAGATGGAGCATTGGAAGTATGTCTTTTTAACAAGAGATACAATGTTACAATTCTAGAGAATGCTAGAGGGAATTAGAAACAATGTTTGCCTTTATTTGGTAATTCCCTCTGTCGTTCTCTAGAATTGTCACATTGTATCTCTTGTTACAAAGACCTATGTATTTATGTGCTCCTCAGCGCCATCTACTGGCCATAAAAGGGGAATTTTACTATTTACTACTGCCCATAATAAAATAGCTTTTGTATTTTCAGAAGCAGAGTTTAGTATTGACAGTTTTTATCCCAATCACATTGTATCCTGTAATATACTGTAAATGCTTATACTGTGTATATTTCTGTGTCTCATCTGTAGAGCTCGTCTTTTCTCTTTGTTTCAGGAAACTGATAAACTTGGTAATCATGGGGCCATCCTCCGCATTCCTTCTGGCACTAATTGGTGAGTAAAATAAACTTATAAAGTCTACAATGATTTATAGTGAAGTCGGCTCTGTAATCATCTATGGATAATCATGTACCGTGTGTGATCCGAGTTATCTATGATGGTGAAGTCATCTCCCCAGACCAGGGGCCCCAAACATAAACAAAGGGCCACTTCACTGTCTATCAGACTATTTGGGGGCCAGACTGTGGCCAGTAGGGGGAGGGGGGGGGGCTTTAATACCCCAGCATTAGAAGTTAGTACCATGTGTCTGTGGTCAGAATGGTGACACAGCATTGGTGTCAGTTGGTTGGTATAATAAAAGCCCCCCTCAGTATTGGTGTCAGTGGGTGTAATAAAAGACTCACCAGCATTTGTGTCAGTGGGAGTAATACCCCCCCCCCTCCAGCATTGGTTAGTGTCAGCGGGAGTAATAACCCCCACTCCAGCATTGGTTGGTGTCAGTGGGAGTAATACCCCCACTCCAGCATTGGTTGGTGTCAGTGGGAGTAATAAACCCCCCACCCTCCAGCATTGGGGTCAGTGAGAGTAAAAACCCCCAGCATTGGTTAATGTCAGCGGGAGTAATAACCCCCCCTCCAGCATTGGTTGGTGTCAGTGGGAGTAATAACCCCCCCCTCCAGCATTGGTTGGTGTCAGTAAGAGTAATACCCCCTCCAGCATTGGTTGGTGTCAGTAAGAGTAATACCCCCTCCAGCATTGGTTGGTGTCAGTGGGAGTAATACCCCCTCCAGCATTGGTTGGTGTCAGTGGGAGTAATACCCCCTCCAGCATTGGTTGGTGTCAGCGGGAGTAATAACCCCCCCCTCCAGCATTGGTTGGTGTCAGTGGGAGTAATACCCCCTCCAGCATTGGTTGGTGTCAGTGGGAGTAATACCCCCTCCAGAATTGGTTGGTGTCAGTGGGAGTAATACCCCCACTCCAGCATTGGTTGGTGTCAGTGGGAGTAATACCCCCACTCCAGCATTGGTTGGTGTCAGTGGGAGTAATAAACCCCCACCCTCCAGCATTAGGTTCAGTGAGAGTAATACCCCCCAGCATTGGTTAGTGTCAGCGGGAGTAATAACCCCCCCTCCAGCATTGGTTGGTGTCAGTGGGAGTAATACCCCCTCCAGCATTGGTTGGTGTCAGTGGGAGTAATACCCCCCTCCAGCATTGGTTGGTGTCAGTGGGAGTAATAAACCCCCACCCTCCAGCATTGGGGTTAGTTAGAGTAATACCCCCCCCCCCCCCCCCCCCCAGCATTGGTTAGTGTCAGCAGGAGTAATAACCCCCCCAGGATTGGTGTGAGTGGGAGTAATAAAAGACCACCACCAGCATTGATGAAACTGGGAGTAATAAAATTAATAAAGGGTAATACAGAGTTCCATTGCTGTCTAGGACCTCATTGTGAAGGTCCACCCTCTCTATGATACCTGGTGGTGGGAAATCCAAACATTTCCAGTTGTCACCAGAACAGGAATAGACGGGGGAATCTTTCAATGGGGACACCTGTTTTGGTTACATTTGTCTTTCCTTATTTTGGAGAGATTAACTCACATGTCCTGTGTTATTTTTTATTTTAATATTTTATTGTTAAAGTAATTAATGAAAATATTAATTTAATTAATTGATTAATAAAATTATTTTTGTTTTCCAGGTGTCGCCTTTATACTAATCCAAGCTGGAGCAGGTACATATAAATACTAAATCCTTTTATAGAAGGGGATGATGGTGTAACCCGGGGGGGGGGGGGGGACATTAGCTCAGATAGCCCGACCTGTGAATGCCGAGGTAAATCCCACCCACCAACATTCACCAAAATTTACCGCCATTTACCAAAATTTGAAATCTACCTTTTGTAAAATCTTGGTTCCGCTGTTTCAGACAAAAATACTGCATTATGGCCTCTAGATGGAGCTGATGATCATAGGAAATAAATACTTATAAACTATAAGCGTCGGCTGCATCTAGTGGCCATAATGCCAAATTACCACATTATGGACTCTAAATGAAGGTGATAATCACAGGAAATACTTATTAACTATGAGTGTCAGCTCCATCTAGTGGCCATAATGCGGTATCACCACATTATGTCCTCCAGATGGAGATGATGATCATAGGAAGCAAATGCTTATTAACTATGAGGGTCAGCTCCATCTAGTGGCCATAATGCGGTATTACCACATTATGGCCACTAAATGAAGGTGACGATCATAGGAAATAAATACTCATTAACTAAGTGTGTCAGCTCCATCTAGTGCCCATAATGCTGTATTAGTGCATTATGGCCTCCAGGTGGAGATGATGATCATAGGAACAGGCCCGGATTTACTCCCTTTGCCGCCCCAAGGCCGGGTCCTTCAATGCCGCCCCCCCCCCCTCCACACACACACACACCTCCTGGGGGGAGGGTGCTAGATGAGTTTTCTGGGGGGGTAGGGTGCTGGATGAGTCTGCTGGGGGGGGGGGGTGCTAGATGAGTTTGATGGGGGGGGGGGTGCTGGATGAGTCTGCTGGTGGGGGGGGGGACGCTAGATGAGTTTGCTGGGGGGGGGGGAGGGTGCTGGATGAGTCTGCTGGTGGGGGGGTGGTGCTAGAAAAAAAACGCCACTGCAAAATTTAAAATATCATGATGACATCATTACTTAAATTTGCCTTACTTCAGGCTGAGGAGCGTTGTTTCAGTGAGGAGACACTGAGACAGATCCTTGCCACTCTTCGGGGGTGGGGTGTTGATTCATTCTGAAGCGTGAAACACGTCTCATCTTCTCTTCTCTGCAGCCTGGCTGCAGCTAGGCACTCCTCCGTAATCCCAGCAGGTCACGTGCGACGCGACGTTCTTCTAGACGCCGGGCGTCCCCTCCCCTTCCTTCTCTATCTATTCTTTGTCTTTCTCTTCTCTGTCTCTCTTCTCTCTCTCTCTCTCTGTCTCTCTCTCTATTCTCTGTCTCTCTCTCTCTCCTCTCTGTGCTCTCTCTCTCTTCTCTGGTCTCTCGCTCTATTTTCTGTCTCTCTCTTTCTCTGTCTCTCTTCTCTCTGGCCTCTCTCTATTCTCTGTCTCTCTCTCTTTTCTTTGTCTCTCTCTCTTCTCTCTGTTCTCTCTCTTCTTTCTCTCTCTTCTCTTCTCTCTCTTGTCTCTCTCTCTATTCTCTGTCTCTCTCTCTCTCTCTCTGTCTCTCTCTCTCTTCTCTGTCTCTCTCTCTCTTCTCTGTCTCTCTCTCTCTTCTCTGTCTCTCTCTCTCTTCTCTGTCTCTCTCTCTCTTCTCTCTCTCTCTCTCTCTTCTCTCATCTCTCTCTCTCTCTCTTTCTCCGTCTCTCTCTCTCCTCTCTGTTCTCTCTCTCTCTCTCTTCTCTTTCTCTCTGGTCTCTCTCTCTATTTTCTGTCTCTGTCTCTCTTCTCTCTGGCCTCTCTCTATTATCTGTCTCTCTCTCTCTCTATTCTTTGTCTCTCTCTCTTCTCTCTTTCTCTCTCTCTCTTTCTCTCTTCTCTCTGGTCTCTCTCTCTATTCTCTGTCTCTATCTTCTCTGTCTCTCTTCTTCTCTCTCTCTTCTTCTTCTCTGTCTCTTTCTCTCTATTCTCTGTCTCTCTCTCTCTCTCTCTCTGTTCTCTCTCTCTCTCTCTCTGTCTCTCTTCTCTGTCTCTCTCTCTCTTTCTCTGTCTCTCTCTCTCCTCTCTGTTCTCTCTCTTCTCTCTTCTCTTCTCTCTCTCTCTATTCTCTGTCTCTCTCTCTCTCTCTCTGTTCTCTCTCTCTTTCTCTCTTCTCTGTCTCTCTTCTCTCTCTCTATTTTCTGTCTCTCTCTTCTATGTCTCTCTTCTCTCTGGCCTCTCTATTCTCTGTCTCTCTCTCTTTCTCTTTGTCTCTCTCTCTTCTCTATGTTCTCTCTCTCTTCTCTGTCTCTCTGGTCTCTCTCTCTATTCTCTGTCTCTCTCTTCTCTGTCTCTCTTCTCTCTCTCTCTTTTCTCTGTCTCTCTCTATTCTCTGTCCTTCTCTCTGTCTCTCTCTCTCTCTTCTCTCTCTCTCTCTCTCTCTCTGTTCTCTCTCTCTCTCTCTCTCTGTCTCTCTCTCTATTTTCTGTCTCTCTTCTCTCTGGCCTCTCTCTCTTCTCTGTCTCTCTCTCTATTCTTTGTCTCTCTCTTCTCTCTCTCTCTCTCTCTCTCTCTCTCCTCTCTTCTCTCTTTCTCTCTCTCTATTCTCTGTCTCTCTCTTCTCTGTCTCTCTTCTCTGTCTCTGTCTCTCTCTCTATTCTCTGTCTCTCTCTCTATTCTCTGTCTCTCTCTCTATTCTCTGTCTCTCTCTCTATTCTCTGTCTCTCTCTCTATTCTCTGTCTCTCTCTCTATTCTCTGTCTCTCTCTCGTCCTGCATCGGTCCGGATATGATATGAGAAGACAACTCACATTTTTTCTTCTCTCCAGTGTCCGGCGCACTGGCGCAGCGCACTGTGATAGGGCGGGCCGGGGATCATGTGCGGAGGCGGGACTTCAGGAGCCATCGTGGACAGGTTGTAGCCTTCAAGTTGTAGTCCGGCTGCGCTCACACCTCTAGTAACTTTAGCGCAGCCAGACTACAACTCCCACAATGCAGTGCTGCCAGTGCAGGTGGATTGAGCTAGCCAATCAGCGGCCGCCGCGACCGACACGCAATAAAAAAAAAAAAAAACAACAAACAGCTATTTTAAGGATAATGTACGCGCACCAGCCCGCCCTGCGACTGCGGGGGGAAGCACAGAAGTCGCCGGCCGCGGGAGCGGAGTCGCCCCTGCCCAACTGCCACCCCGAGGCCTGGCCTCGGTGGCCTTGTGGGGAATCCGGACCTGCATAGGAAGCAAATGCTTATTAACTATGAGTGTCAGCTCCATCTAGTGGCCATAATGCGGTATTACCACATTATGTCCTCCAGATGGAATGATGATCATAGGAAGCAAATGCTTATTAACTATGAGGGTCAGCTCCATCTAGTGGCCATAATGCGGTATTACCACATTATGGCCTCTTAATGAAGGTGATGATCATAGGAAATAAATACTCATTAACTAAGAGTGTCAGCTCCATCTAGTGCCCATAATGCTGTATTACTGCATTATGGCCTCCAGATGGAGATGATGATCATAGGAAGCAAATGCTTATTAACTATGAGTGTCCGCCACATCTAGTGCCCATAATGCGGTATTACCACATTATGGCCATTAAATGAAGGTGATGATCATAGAAAATAAATACTCATTAAAGCGGTGTTGCCATTTAAAAAAAAAATTTTAAAGTCAGCAGCTACAAAATACTGCAGCTGCTGACTTTAATAATCAGACACTTACCTGTCCCAGGATCCAGCGATGTGGGGGATCGAAGCCCCACTCGTCTTCCTCTCCGTTCGGCGGCGCCGGCATTGTAACTGTGGGCGCCCGGCTGAGGCTTCACAGTCGGGCACCCACTGCGCATGCGCACACACTGGAACCACCTGTGCCACCAAAGCCACACCAGTGCCCATCAGTGCCACCTGTGCCCATCAGTGCCACCTGTGCCCATCAGTGCTCTTCTGCACCACTGCCGTGCCACATCAGTGCCGCCTGTGCCCACCATTGCCTCCTGTGTGCTAATCAGTGCCACCAGAGCCACACCAGTGCCACTACAGTGCACACCAGTGTCACCTGTGCCCATCAGTGCCACCTGTGCCCATCAGTGCTCATCTGCGCCACTGCAGTGCCACATCAGTGCCACCTGTGCCCACCAGTGCTGCCTGTGCCCACCAGTGCCACCTGTGTTCTAATCAGTGCCACCAGAGCCACACCAGTGCAACCAGAGCCACACCAGTGCCACTACAGTGCACACCAGTGCCACCTGTGCCCATCAGTGCCACCTGTGCCCATCAGTGCTCATCTGTGCCACTGCAGTGCCACATCAGTGCCACCTATGCCCAGCAGTGCTGCCTGTGCTGACCAGTGCCGCCTGGTCATTTGGGGGGGGGGGGGTATTTGTACTTTACTGGCTTGTTAGGGTCTCAAGAAATTAGATAGGCGGTCAGTACATCAGGTGTGATCAAATTGATCAATTTTCAGTGATTGGCACCATAGCGTGTAGACATTATATCTTTCACACAGACTAAATAACATCCACTAATTTGGGTTATTTTTACCAAAGATATGTATAGTATAAAGATATGTATACAGTATAAATTTTTGCGGGCAAATGACTTATTTTCAAAATTTTATAATAGAAATGAAGACATTTTTTTTTTTTTTTTTACAAAATTTCAGTCTTTTTTCATTTAAAGCACAAAAAATAAAAAACCCAGAGGTGATCAAATACCACCAAAAGAAAGCTCTATTTGTGTGGAAAAAAAAAAAAAAAAAAAAAAAAAAAAAAGGACAAAACATTTCATATGGGTACAGTGTTGCATGACTGAGTAATTGTCATTCAAAATGTGAGAGTGCCGAAAGCTGAAAATTGGGATCTGGTTAGGAAGGGGGTTTAAGTACCCAGTGGGCAAGTGGTTAAATAAACACACCCCCCCCCCCCCCCCTTAGCAAAATAAGTAAGTTAGCCTCTACACATTTTGTGTCTACATTCATTTCCATGAAATGACTCAATAATAAATATATATATTTTTTTCGTTTGATATTTTCAGAGGAATGCCCAGAAAACCAGGAATACAATGATTGTGGGTCTAACTGTCCAGGAACCTGCAGCAATCCTGACCCCCCTCCATGTGTTAGAAAATGTGTGAAGAAATGTTTCTGCATGAAGGGCTACCTAGAGGACGAAATGGGAGGCTGCGTCAAAGAGGAGGAATGTAGAGCTTGTACAGGGAACAGAACGTACGGCTGTGGGAGCGCCTGTCCTGCTACATGCAGCAATATGAATAAACTCAAGCCTTGCACCATGCAATGTATCAATGGGTGTAACTGTAAGGCTGACTATGTGCTGCTGAGCGAGGATGATAAAACCCGCTGTGTCCTTCCCAAGGATTGCCCCCCATAAAAACCATAAACCATGAAACTCAAAACTGATGCCGCGTACACACGGTCGGAATTCTCGTCGGAAAAAGCTCTGATGGTTTTTCCCGTCGGAATTCCGACGGAATTTCGCTCAAACTGTCTTGCCTACACACGGTCACAACAAATTCCGACGGTCAATAACACCACGGCATACAACACGTTCCACTGCACTATAAAAGGGAAGTTTAATGCTCCCGAGCATGCGTCAAATTGTTTCCGAGCATGCGTCGGAATTTTGCGTGTCGGAATTGCATACACACGATCGGAAAATCCGATAGAAAGGTTTTCCATCGGAAAAGTTAAGAACAGGTTCTCAATCCAAAGTCCGTCGGAAATTCCGACAAAAAAAAAAGACCGATGGGCATACACGCCGTCGGAAAATCAGATGAAAAGCTCCCATCGGACTGTTTCCATCGGAAATTCCGACCGTGTGTACGCGGCATTACAAGTGAAAGGCTATGCAGAAAATGACAGGAAGCTGATATAAGAATAGACTCTGGTACTTCTGCTAGCTGTGTGTGCAATATATATATATATATATATAATATATATATATATATATATATATATATATATATATATATATATATATATATATATATCAGGCCTCAAAATTTCAGGTCCTGAGCTACTAGCCAGGCCTTAAGAGTTACTCGCCACCTGTTGCCCCACCCAAACCCTACCCTGCCCTGCCCCTAAACACGCCCTTGTATATGATCTAATGAAATAACACATGCTCAACACCTCCAACGCCTCCCGCAGTACACCTCTACCTCCATCACAGTACACCTCTACCTTCAACGCCTCCTCCAATGCCTCCCCTCTCCATCACACCTATGTCTCCAATCCCTTCTACCCTAGCACACCTCTATACCTACAATCTCTCTTCTTAGTATGTCTCTGCCTCCAATGCCCCCCCAGCAAACTCCCCATTCTATCATACCTATGACTCCGAATCCTGCCCTCCCCCATTCCATCATACATATGTACTTCAAATTCCCACCCCCCCCCTCCCATTCTATCATACCTATGACTCCAATTCAGCCCCCCCTCCCCCCATTCTATCATACCTATGACTCCAATTCAGCCCCCCCCCCTCCCCCATTCTATCATACCTATGACTCCAATTCCCGCCCCCCCCCCATTTCTATCATACCTATGACTTCACTTCAGCCCCCCTCCCCCCCCATTCTATCATACCTATGACTTGACTTCAGCCCCCCCTCCCCCCATTCTATCATACCTATGACTCCAATTCCCGCCTCCCCCCCCCATTCTATCATATTGTATGACAGGTTGGGGGGAGGGGGGGGCAGAATTGGAGGCATAGGTATGATAGAATGGGGGGAGGGGGGGCAGAATTGGAGGCATAGGTATGATAGAATGGGGGGGGGGGGGGCAGGGGGGGCAGAATTGGAGGCATAGGTATGATAGAATGGGGGGAGAGGGGCAAAATTGGAGGCATAGGTATGATAGAATGGGGGGAGGGGGGCAGAATTGGAGGCATAGGTATGATAGAATGGGGGGAGGGGGGGGGCAGAATTGGAGGCATAGGTATGATAGAATGGGGGGAGGGGGGGCAGAATTGGGGCATAGGTATGATAGAATGGGGGGGGGGGGCAGAATTGGAGGCATAGGTATGATAGAATGGGGGGAGGGGGGGCAGAATTGGAGGCATAGGTATGATAGAATGGGGGGAGGGGGGGCAGAATTATAGGCATAGGTATGATAGAATGGGGGAGGGGGGCAGAATTATAGGCATAGGTATGATAGAATGGGGGAGGGGGGGCAGAATTGGAGGCATAGGTATGATAGAACGGGGGAGGGGGGCAGAATTGGAGGCATAGGTATGATAGAACGGGGAGGGGGGCAGAATTGGAGGCATAGGTATAATGGGGGGAGGGGATGATTCAGACCTATGCCTCCAATTAACCCCCCCCCCCCAATCCAGCATTCACAGTGTCACATTTTTAACATACCAGGCATTGTCCAGCAGCCAGGGGGTCAGGCATCAGTGCATTCCTCGGATGTTTAGGAGGTGGAGAGGGGCGGTCCTCAGCGGCGCCAGAATGATGAATTTATTTTCAAAAGCCTGTGCGGGACAGACACGTGGAGAGGGGTGGCGCGATGTGTGGACGTTGGAGAGGGGCGGCGCTAGCTGGCACACTTCTTTGCAAAGCTCTGCTTTGCTGCTAGCCAGGACAGAGATGTGTGTGGAGGGGAGGTAATGTGTGGACGGTGGGGAGGGGCGGAGCTGGCTCCTGCAATAGCCTGTGCAGTGGGGATGTATCGGGGGTGGAGAGGGGCGGCGCTGCCTGGTACAATTTGTATTTGCAAAGCTCGCGCTGCGAGCCTGTGCGGGGCAAAGATGCAGGCAGCTGCATAGTTAACTGACAGCGGCGACACAGCCCTACTCGCACTGCTGATAATTTAACTCGCCAAATGCGAGCAGGCGAGTACAATTTTTGAGCCCTGTATATATATATATAATCAACAATAATATATATAATAATGACATGATAGATATCTATCTATATTATATATATATATATAATATATATATATAATATATATATATATATAATCAACAACCAAAAAAAATAATAATGATTTTTTAAAAATATAATTATATATATTTATATATATATATATATATATATATATATACAATATATATATATATATTTATATATATCAACAATAATATATATAATATTGACATGATGATGATATCTATCTATCTATCTATCTATCATATATATATATATAATCAACAACCAAAAAATATAATAATGATTTTTTTTTTAATATAATTTATATATATATATATATATATATATATATTATATATATATATATATATATATTATATATATATATATATATATACGCACACACACTGTATATAATATGTTTTAATGTCCTATTTTATGTTGGTCATACACTTGGTAGTTAAATGAGTTTACTGTCTGTGTTTTAGTCAATTATCAGTGAATAAAACATGATTTATGTTTCCTACCAATATTGATTGTGCTTTATTAAGACTCTTAAGGTATTGTCATTCCTCGGTGATGTAACTAGAACCTTCAGGGCCCCAGTGCAAGAAACCATGAAGTTTCCGATAAAATTCGTTATATTCGATAATTCGTAAGCATACGAATGAACGAACGGTTTACTAAAAATTCTACCGAAAAACAAACTATCAAAAAGAACGAATATGGAAAACAATGAAAATACGAAATAATTAATTAGAAACAACGAAACTACGAAAGAATGAAAATCCAAAAAACGAAAACAGAAACAACGAAAATACCGAACAAAGATTCAAAAATAACTGATCACATGGTAAAGGGATGCTGTGATTGTCCCTTTCCCCCCGATCTGTGTCCTAAGGACATAGAGTTTGGGGCACGCGGGCAGCTCGATCAGGGGAGGAATTCCATGGATGCCCTCCTGCCAATGTAAGCCCCTCGCTGTAGCCATCTTTCAGCTATAGCGCAGGCAGGAACGGGTTAAACACCAATCCATGACTTTGCCTAAGTTGATATGATGTCATCAGTCCTCTGCAGGCAGGAAGAAGCATTTCATCATCAAGCATCATCCTCTCATACAGTATTTTGGATTAGTATGTTGGTGAAGATTTGATTTATATGACATGGAGGTGTATTTCCTGAAGGAATATAAAGTGACACAGAGATGTACGATTTTATTAACAAAACACAAACAGCTTCTCGGGGGAACCAGTTGTTTGTTTTTATATTGTAATCAATGACAGCGCAGATTGTATCTGCTTAATTGCAACATTGTATCTGTTACATTTAGTAACAAGTTTCTTATATCAGCGTCTCCCCCTGCTGTTCAGTCACAGTACAACACTATCAATGATATATATTTTTATTAAAGCGGTTGTATACCCTCAATTACAGCTTGCACCTACAGGTAAGCCTAGATTAATGCCACGTACACACGTTCGGACTTTGTCCGCCGGACCTAGTCCGGCGGGACTTCCCCACACATGCCCGGACTTCCGAGCGTGTGACTTGCCCACACACGCCCGGACTTCTCCGGCGGACAATCCGCTGGAAAAAGTCAGCGGGAATGACCGGACTTTCTGATGAGCGGCAAGTCCGTTCATTTCAAAAGTCCGGTGGACTAGCCTACTAACGGCGGGATTGTCCGCCGGACTGCCAAGTCCAGCGGACAATTTTAAAACAAAACTTAAAGCCTAGTCCGCCAGACTTTTGGTGCCAAAAAGTCCGCCGTCGCCCACGCATGAGGGGATTGTCCGGTGGACTTGAATTCAGCGGACAATCCCGCATAAGGCTTACCTGTAGGTACAAGAAATATCTCCTAAACCTACACGGTTTAGGAGATATTTGCCAAAAAGTTTTACAACGTTGACAACAACGTAGACAACGGTGCATTCACAGGGTTAATCCCCATTCACAACTTCGGCTCGCCAAAGTTGAAGTCTCCCACGCGCATGCGCGGAGCAACGTCTTCGCTGCTCTGGCCAATCACAGCGCTGCAGCGGCGCTGTGATTGGCCGGAGCGGCGATACCCGGAAGCAACCTTCCGGGTATCTGTGGAGAGATGGCTGCGGCTGGAGAGGGAGACGAGGATGGTGTCGGGGGCCCCGATCTAAGGTAAGTGATGAGGTAAGTCATAATGAGCTAGTATTCTAGTCATACTAGCTCATTATGGCTTTGACTTGCAGGTGGTTTAAAAAACAAAAAAACAAAAAAAAACGGGTATACAACCCAGGGCTCAAGTTCTGCAGGAACGCATGGAAACGGAGTTCCTGTACTTAGTTCCCGTTAGCAGCCGTGTCCCGCAAGACTTTGAAGTATGCGAGCTGTGTGGCAGGGCTACACCAGCAGCTGCCGACACAGCTCGCAATAGTAAGTGCCGCACACCTACCATTCAGGAATTGCCAGTAGGGGGCCCCCTGACAGCTTCCGCTTTGATCTACCTGTCAATCACAGCTAGCTGACAGGTAGATCAGGTCCCTGCTGCTAAGAGATTGTATTTAGTCAGACCTCTCGTGATGCGCTCCTCTCCCCGCTGGCCCCTCCTGATTTTCTGTCTCCTCATCTCCCCCCCCCCCCAGTCTCCTGCATACTTTCTCTGTGTGTCCCGCCGAATCCCCCCCCCCCCCCCCCCCCTCCTCTATCTTCAGTGCCATATGATGAGGGAACCCAGAGGAGGAGAACAGCTATTCTGCTCACAGGACTGCAGGGAGAGAGGTGAGCTGAGGGAGGGACATCAGTTTGGGGTGGTAAGCTGAGCACAATACCTGGCAAAGTTTAATGCCAGGAGGGAAGTTTATGTGGAAATATGTGAAGGGTTGGAATAGCAGCGAGTGTGTGTTGGAGCCCTGCAGGGTTTGCAGCCCCCCCAAGATAACATACATCTCCTAAGCAGGAACACATCATCTCCCCAGCATTCTGTCCAGATAATGTGCAGTTCATTTATGACCTTTCCGTTTAACCCTGTGTTATCCAAAGTCTGTTCAATGAAAAGTGTAAACTCACCACATAAAACTCTATATACAAAATAACATTCCCCAATAAAGATCAGAACATGATGTTCACATTACATGGAAGCACAACTGAATGAATGCTGATTATTCAGAGAATTACCATATTTATTGAGGATTGTTTTTTTTTTTTTTATGTACTAACAGTTAAGCTTCATAAACACAATACAAAATTTGGATGAAAAATACCACTTTTGAAGCGTTCGTGCATATGAGCGTATCATTTTTTTTATTTGGTGGGCGAGTGGATCTTGGGTGGGAGTTCCCTCACTTTTTTCCCCAGGACTTGACCCCTGATACAACCGCTTTAATGCAATTACTACAAGTACCACAGTCTGTCTTTATCGTAGTTTCCTGTAATCTTCTCCATAGCAGGTTGTCAGAGGGAGGGTCAGCACTTTAACCTCCAAGGGTTGACTTGCAGAGGACATTTGGTCTTGTTACTCCCTTCCAGAAATGTGAATCCAGGCTTACAGTAACAGCCAATCAGACACAGATCGATGCATGGTTGGCGTGGATCACTTTTGGGACACATCATGGTACAGGGACATATATACATATTAGAGCTGGGCGATTTTCTCCAAAAAAAACTGGATTCACGATTCGAATCAAGTTTTTTTTTTGATGGACACCGTGCCGGTCCTGAGGAGCTGCGGCAGGAGTTTTTAGGCGAGGCCGCGGCTTCGTCCGGCCTCGCGGACTAGGCAGAAGCCGCGGCCTCACTGACTAGGCCGAAGCCGCGGCCTCGCCTAAAAACTCCTGCCCGCAGCTCCTCAGGACGGGCACGGTGTCAGCGCTGGTCTTGGTGAAAAAATAAAAATCGATTTGCTGAAAATTTTAATCGATTTGACCTCTCGACTCGATTCAAGATTCAAATCGATTTTTTCCCCAGCCCTAATATATATATAGCTATAGCCATGGCCAGGAGATAGATAAATCTTCATAGTTCATGAAACACTCAGCTAAGGAGTCGTCATACCAGAGGAGCGGTCCCCACCAGAAAAGGTTGAGTGAATCACCTTCTCCAAGTTGAGGTCGATATAAGAACATTATGTTGAAGCAGAGTAACCTGAACAATGGTGCCACTTGACACGGAACCAACTGACAATGGTCAAACTAG
>CM053035.1:9778186-9821113 GCA_028564925.1 Lithobates sylvaticus
AAACTGATAAGAGGCATGGAGGAGCTCAGCTATGAGGAAAGATTAGAGGAACTGAATTTATTCTCTCTTGGGAAGAGGAGATTAAGGAGGGATATGATCTCCATGTAGAAATACATAAGGGGTCCATATAGTGAACTTGGTGTTGAGTTATTCACTTTAAGGTCATCAGAGAGGACAAGGGGGCACTCTTTACATCTAGAGGAAAAGAGATTTCATCTACAGCTACGGAAAGGTTTCTTCACAGTAAGAGCTGTGAAAATGTGGAATAGACTCCCTGCAGAGGTGGTTCTGCTCAGCTCAGTAGGATCAGGAAGTAATTTTTTCTCCCCTGCTGTAGCAAATTGGAGAATGCTTTGCTGGGTTTTTTCGCCTTCCTCTGGATCAACTGTGGGTAAAGGATTGTGCGATTTTTTTTTTTTTTCATTGGTTGGACTAGGACTTTTTTCAACCTGACTAACTATGTAACATGGTCATTTTTACTCACGCTGACCTCTGATGTCTGGGGAATGTCCATGAAACTGCCCCCCCAAGCAGTTTCATGGACAGTGAAGTGGCCCTTTGTTTAAGTTTGGGGCCCCTGGTCTAAAGAGATGACTTCATCATCATAGATAACCCCGATCACACATTCTACATCACACACACACACATGACACACAGGAGGAATATTGTGCAATATATCATGATTAATGACACCTCGGATCTCAGACTAAGGATATAACGAGCCGACTCCCCTATAAATCAGACTTTATAAATGATTTTTACTCACCAATCAGTACCAGCAGGAATCCAGAGGATGACCCCATGATTACCAAGGCTTTATCAGTTGTTGAAACAAAGAGAACGGACGAGTGCTACAGATCAGACAGACATGTATATGAATATCCATATAACAATATACAACATGATTCTAATCACACTCTTCAAACAACCTGGGGTTATAATAATTCCATATATATATATATATATATATATATATATATATATATATATATATATATATATATGTATATATATATATATATATAAATACATGACTAATAAACCTGTTATCTATGTTTATAGGGATTGTTTTAACAAAATCTGAAGATTTAGAGATATTAAAAGTGATTTTTGCCATTGGAACCCATTTCCTTCTGAAGATTTACCAGATTTACCATGACCAAGTCATTTTTTGCAATACGGCACTGCATTACTTTGACAATTGCACGGTCGTGCAATGCTGTACATCAATTTTTCAAATAGAGCTTTTATTTTGGTGGTATTTGTTTATATATAAAAAAAAAAAGAAGAAAGAAAAAAAAGCTAAGTATTTTTTTTACTTTCTGCTATAAAACATGTACAAAAAAAAAAAAAAAGTCTTCATAAATTTAGGACAATATGTATTCTGCTACATTTTTTTTTTTTACCAAAAATAAGTCTTCATAAATTTAGGTCAATATGTATTCTGCTACATTTTTTATTTACATTTTTTTTACCAAAAATAAGTCTTTATAAATTTAGGTCAATATGTATTCTGCTACATTTTATATTTATTTATTTTTACCAAAAATAAGTCTTCATAAATTTAGGTCAATATGAATTCTGCTACATATTTTTGTTAAAAAAAAAAAAAAATTATATTCTAATAAGCATATATTGATTGGTTTGCGCAAAAGTTATCACGTCTACAAACTATGGGATAGAACTGATATGATGGACTTTAGCGGTACAATTAAGGGACATAAACAAATATTAATACTTAATGTCTTTATTATAAAATGGTGAAGATTCATTTTTCTTTAGCATAAAATCATTGAAAATTATTTGGGTATCAATACATAGAGATATCTAATGGTCTTATATAAAAACTATAGGATAGATTTATATATATATATATATATATATATATATATATATATATATATATATATATATATATATATATAATATTTTTATATATAATATTTTTTTCCTACTAGTAATGCCGATATTATACTTCTAGTGAGACTGCAATATTGCGGCGGACAATCTGACACTTCAGACAATCTGACAATTCTGTCAAATTGAATTCCATTCGACCGAATTCAGAAAATTCAAATCAATTCGAATAAATTAAACAAATCCCAAAAATGAATTAAACTAATTTAACTACTTAAACTGCAACTGGTTAACAAAAAAATAATAATTTAGGTCAATATGTATTCTGCTACATTTTTCATTATTTATTTTTCACCAAAAATAAGTCTTCATAAATTTAGTTCAATATGTATTCTGCTACATATTTTTGTTAAAAAAAAAATTATATTCTAATAAGCATATATTGATTGGTTTGCACAAAAGTTATCATGTCTACAAACTATGGGATAGAACTGATATGATGGAGTTTAGCGATACCATTAAGGGACATAAACAATTATTAATACTTAATGTCTTTATTATAAAAAAGGTGAAGATTATTTTTTTTAGCATAAAATCATTGAAAATCATTGAAAAATACATAGAGATATCTAATGGTCTTATATAAAAACTTCGGGATAGATTATGGAATATATATTTTATATATAATATTTTTTTTCATACTAATAATAGCGATATTATACTTATAGTGAGACTGAAATATTGCGGCGGACAATCTGACACTTCAGACAATCTGACAATTCAATCGAAAGGCATTCGATTCGACCGAATTCAGAAAATTCAAATCAATTCGAATAAACAAAGCAAATCCCAAAAATGAATTAAACTAATTTAACTACTTAAACTGCAACTGGTTAACAAAAAAAAAAAAAACTCATAAGATTGAAACAAAGCTGTAAAATAACATTTACATAAATACATCTCAAAATTTCAAAAAGTTAATGTGTGAAGTCTTTGGTAAGGCATTAGGAAAATGAGGCACTATCTGGCTGTGCTACTGACCTGTGTAGTGTAGTAGTCGGCAAGTCCTGTAGCAGGTATACCAGGGTTTAGGATTATATAGGATGAGGGGTAGCCATACACTTAGTTGGGTGTGGCACATTCATTCGTTCCTAGTTCTCTGCTTGTGGGATTTCCATGATGTGCCAATGAGGAAGCACCGGTCACCGTACGCTCTATAATTAAAAGGTTGGGAGGCTATGATGTCCCAATGCCATTTAATTGGGCTCCTTCTTTTCCTTGTATTCATTTGATCAGAAATTCAGCTGCCCTGCTTCTTCCATTCCTCTCTCTATCCTAGCTTTCCAGATCTCCATAAATAAATTCCCAGCATAAAGAAATTCTGGCCATAGTTTGCTTAATAAGTTGATTTCTTTTGACCTTCAGCTCCATCTAGTGGCCAGAATGGAATATTTAGACCCCGTCACGTTACTGATCTGTCGCCGATTAAACAAATTAGTTGCGAAATGTTCTCCCGTCACTTCCTGGTTAGTGCCGCCCACTTACCCAGCTTGTTGCCGCCCTGTCCCAACTTTTTTGAGACGTGTTGCTGCCATCATTTTCGAAATGACCTTATTTTTCTCATTTTAAGCCCTGGTTCACATTGATGCGATTTGACATCCGGATCGGTGCGATGCCACGTTTGCAGCGCTGCGCAGACTTCCAGAAGTAGTTTCTGTACTACTTTTTTCTCCATTGACATCTGTGCAGAAACCCACACAGATGTCTCTGAAATCGCCGCCAAAATCGGGACTCACACTTTGAATGATAACCGCTTCCCGACCGCCTCGCGCAGATATACTGCGGCAGAAGGGCACATACAGGCAGAATCACGTGCCTGTACGCTGCCCTGTAAGAGACGGCCGGTGGGCGCGTGAGGGCACGTGCCCCGCAGCAAGCTCCGTGACTCGGGTCGCGAGTCCCGCAAACTCGATCGCCGCGGGGATACCCGCGATCGTCTCACGGAGAGGAAGAACGGGGGATGCTGATGTAAACAAGCATCTCCCCGTTCTGCCTTAGTGACAGTGTCACTGATCTCTGCTCCGTGTGATCATAGCAGAGATCAGTGACATGTCACACACAGCCACGCCCCCCACAGTTAGAAACACGCTCCTAGGACACACTTAACCCCTACACTGCCACCTAGTGGTTAACCCCTTCACTGCCAGTGTCATTTACACAGGAATCAGTGCATTTGTATAGCACTGATTGCTGTATAAATGACAATGGTCCCAAAAATGTGTCAAAAGTGTCCGATGTGTCGGCCATAATGTCGCAGTCACAATAAAAATCGCTGATCGCGATTTAAAAAAAAAATTATTATTAATAAAAATGCCATACAACTATCCCCTATTTTGTAAACGCTAGAACTTTTGCCCCAAACCAATCAATAATCGCTTATTGCGATTTTTTATTTACCAAAAATATGTTGAAGATTACGTATCGGCCTTAACTGAGGAAAATTTTTTTATATATATTTTTGAGGGATATTTATTATAGCAAAAAGTAAAAAATAATAATAATAATAAAGTTGTCGCTATTTTTTTGTTTATAGCGCAAAAAATAAAAACCGCAGAGTTGATCAAATACCACCAAAAGAAAGCTCTATTTGTGGGGAAAAAAGGACGTCAATTTTGTTTGGGAGCCACGTCGCTCGACCGCGCAATTGTCAGTTAAAGCGACGCAGTGCCGAATCGCAAAAAGTGCTCTGGTCAGGAAGGGGGTAAATTCTTCCGGGGCTGAAGCAGATAACTACTAAGTCATGCTACACTGTAGCCATATGAAGTTGTTATCATTTTTCTCACACAAATAGAGCTTTCTTTTGGTGATATTTAATCATCACTGTTTTTGTTTGTGCTACAAAGGAAAAAAAGACCGAAAATTTTGAAAAATGAATGCGTTGTTTTAGCTTTGGTTATAACATTTTGCAAATAAGTAATTTTTCTTCATAGTGTTTTTAACAAAATTTATACTGCTACATTTCTTTGTTAATAATAACCCAAATACGTTTTTAATTCAGCCCAACAACAAATTTTCCCAGGAAGAAAAAAAGGATAAAAAACGCAAATTGCAGTAAAAAAAAAAAACACAGAAAGCACAGCAAAAAGCCCTGCAGAAACGCTCAAAAGTAACATGCATGGATGTGAATGGAGCCTAAGGCTTCATTCACATTAATGCGTTTTTTCATGCTTTTTGCAAAAACGCAGGACATTATTTTTAACACGGGTTCCTATGGAACACATTCACATCAATGCATTTTTGTGCCTCTGCGTTTCCGGAAAGGGTCAGGGACTTTTTTAGGCTTGGTTCACACTGGTACACATCGCACCTGAATCGCACAGTGGTTCACACCGAGATCTGCAAACCGCTGGGCTTCTCAATGTAAAGTTATTGACACTCCCAGATTGACAGTGTGAACACCCAAGCGATCCGATTCCAGTGCGGACCAAAAAAAAAAAAAGGCCCTGCACCATTTTGGTGCGAATGCGATGCGATTTAAGCCATATAGTTTGTATAGCTGAAATTGCATCGCACAGACATCGCATGTGATCTGCACTGCAATGCCGAGCAAATCAGATGCAATGTCTGTCATTGCACTAGTGTGAACCGGGGCTTAAACACAAAATGCTGCATTTTTTTTGTTTTTTTGGGGTTCAAAAGACCTCAATGGAGAAGCTGCAGGCGGCACCGATGATAAGGCACTGATAAGCAGCACTGATGGGCACTGATAGGTGGCACTGATATGTAGCACTGATGGGCACTGATATGATGGCACTGATGGGCACTCATAGGCAGCACTGATAAATGGCACTGATGGGCACTCATAGGCAGCACTGATAAATGGCACTGATGGGCACTCATAGGCGGCAATGATAGATGGCATTGGTGGGCACTCATAGGCAGCAATGAAAGATGGCACTGATGGGCACTCATAGGTGGCAATGATAGATGGCACTGATGGGCACTCATACGCGGCAATGATAGATGGCACTGATGGGCACTCATAGGCGGCAATGATAGATGGCACTGATGGGCACTCATAGGCGGCACTGATAGATGGCACTCATGGGCACTCATAGGCGGCATCGATAGGTGGCACTGATGGGCACTCATAGGTGGCACTGATGGGCACTAATAGGTGGCACTGATAGGCACCCATAGGTGGCACTGATAGCATACCTCCCAACTGTCCCTGATTTCCTGCAATGTTCCTCTGTCCCTCATTCCTCCCCAACTGTCCCTGATTTGGAGCAATGTCCCGCTGTCCTCCCCATTTGTCCCTCATGTTGGTCTGATCTATATAATTGTATATAAAATGCACTTTAACTTTCAAAAAGAGTTTCCCAGCGCTAAATCTTTCATCTGGTTTCTAAATTGTTGCATTTGTAAATTCCAAAAGATGATAAAAAGGAATAGTAGTGGTTAAAAAAAACACTTGTGGGTTTAGCAAATCTTGTTTTTTTGTACAATTCTCCTTTAAGGGGGGCGTGGCAAGGGGTGTTTCCTATACCTGCACACTTTTGTTGATAGGTGTTCCGCATTCCTATCTCAAAAAGTTGGGAGGTGTGCTAATAGCACTGATGGGTGCTGATGGGCGGCACTGATGGGTGGCACTGATGGGCACTAATACATGCCACTTATAGGCAGCACTGACTGGCAATCACTGATTGGCACAGACTGGCATTTTTCATTGGCACTGATTTACATCCCTGGTGGTCTCTACTGGGCACCCTCGATGGATCTGCACTGATATTCAATGTGATGATTATCAGCGCAGACCCCCCCCCCCCCCCCATCAGGAGAGCAGCCGGTTGGCTATCCTCTACTCTCCTCTACTCGAGCCTTGGCAGCGTGAGTAGCGGAAAAGCCGATAAACGGCACTTCCTGGTTACCATGTGATGAACTGCGATTGCCGACTCAGCCGATCACATGGTAAAGAGCCTACTTTATAGACTCTTTACAGTGATCGGAGATGCAGTGCGACACATCATCGATCGCCGTGCTGCATGCACCTGCGGGCTTATCCTGCTGGACATCATATGACGCCCAGTCAGGATAATGCATCCACTTTCCGGGCCGTCATTCTGCTATATGGCGGGTGGGAAGCGGTTAAATATCTCCATAGGCGATGCTTAATGAGCCTTTATTGGTTACCAGTTTGGAGATACACAAAGGCTGCAGCATCCCCCCACTTCATGGAGATTTGTAAAGTTATGAGAGAGTTAAGAATGAAAGAAGCAGATCAGCTGAACTTCTGATCTAATTAATACAAGGATAAGGAAGAGCCCAATTAAATTGGCATTGAAACATCGTAGCCTCCCAACCTATTCATTATAGAACTGAGTGTTCCTTCCTCTGGGCTTCCTCATTGGCACTGCATGCAAATCCCAGCAGAGAACTCGGTAGGAACTAATTAATGTGCCAAACCTAGAGATGTAAAATTTCCGGAAAATTTGAAGCTCGAAAAAAAAGTTATATATATATTTATATTTATATTTATACATACGGTATCTCACAAAAGTAAGTACACCCCTCAGTCACATTTTTGTAAATATTTTCTTCTATCTTTTCATGTGACAACACTGAAGAAATGACACTTGTCTACAATGTAAAGTAGTGAGTGTACAGCTTGTATAACAGTGTAAATTTGCTGTCCCCTCAAAATAATTCAACACACAGCCATTAATGTCTAAACCACTGGCAACAAAAGTGAGTACACCCCTAAGTGAAAATGTCCAAATTGGGCCCAGTCAGTGGTCATCGCGCATTAAGTTCAAAAACACAATATCTCTTGTAGCTCGGTAAAACAATCGTCTGAATTTTGAATTTCTCCGGCTGGAAGGAATAAAAAAAGGATGTCTCGGAGTTAACAGATAGATATCAATTTGCAGGAAATATTAAGTTTAACAGAGCTACCAGATTGAATGGGGCGATAAATCATTTCCCTGGGACCACAGTAGCCAAATTTGTTGGAATACGGGTTGATCTTGATTTTACCCACAAGCGGCTTCAACACACAAGGCCAAAGACATGGGACAATTATTAAATACTAAACTACCCTTCACACAGTATTGGATAAGATAAAATGTAAACAGTAAAATACGATTCCTATAATCTTTCCTTCACACAGTATTGGATAAGATACAAGGTATAGAGTAATATACAATAACTATGATTTTTGGTAAGAGAAAATATTATCAATAATTATATGGTCAGTATCTCACCACTGTTTAAAGAAAAGGAAATATATTCGATTCGTCCTAGCAGCATGTCCAATGAGATGGGGAGTGGGCGCTTATTATCAAATTTGTGTTCGTACAGAGGGTATATGTTGGCGTGTGGGTCTGTGGTCCTCTCCCTCTGAATCCGCTGTGTCTCCCCTTTTTGTAGAGTGCAAATTCTTGGATGGTTACCTCCCTAACTTCATCTTTACCATCTCGTGATTGGTTGGTTCCAAATATGGGAGGTAACTGCCCTGATTCTCACCCGCCCATCTGCGATCATGGTAAAGGTGTAATCAGAATATGATGTCCCCATCTCGTGTACCTTGCTGGCTATAAGAAATCTCTACCTAACCAAACATATTGAGATTGACAGAGATTTATGGAATTAAACAACATCACGTTTTAACCATAACAGACTGGTGCCAAATCCTTGCCAAATACATGGATGACTACAGTACACATTGATGCTTACAAAATGCATTGCAACATTGTAATTGAACATCATATATATATGTATGTATATATATATGTATATGTATATATATATATATATATATATATATATATATATATATATATATATATATGGATGGATGGATGGATAGATAGATAGATAGATAGATAAGGGCTGTTACTGATTAAAATTTTTGTGTTTGATTAATCGATTTTTTTTTTAATCGATTAATCGACTAATTTCGATTAATTACAACGCGCATACAGATCCAACTACTTTTAGCTGATCTCCTTGCATTGCAAATCTGCATTAGTCAGTGGTAAATGTGGTATACACTATATACAATCACCCGACACTAGTTAGTTTCCACAATCCATGACTTAACTTCACAGTTCACACAAATACGTTTTAAATTCAAACTGTAGCACTGACGTAAGTCATTTTTTTTCCCACAGTAGCGTGACAATCCCTCCACCTCCGGTCTAACTAATCACTCTCACCTTTTGGCATGGACCCCTGTGCAAGCGGGTATCAAAAGGGTTAACACGGACCATAAACTTCTCTCACGTCTCCTTAGATCTCAGCAAGGACGCAGGTCATGGGTAGAAAGAAAAGATCTAAGTGCTCACAGCTTAAGTATAAGATTTCATTTTTGTGTTCAAAACACAAACTACTCACCTAAAGATGATAAAAACACAGCATGTAAAGCCGACAATCGTGTTAGTTCCGTAGGGCAGCAGCGGGTGACGTCATGCGTAGCTCCTCCCCCGTATGCGTTACGTTCAATCAGAACTTCAACGTCACCGGACTCCTCCCCCCTTCCCTTCGTTAGCAGACAGAGGCACTTGGGGAAGGGGGGAGGAGTCCGGTGACATCGGTGTCCCTGATATCACCGGATCTCGGACGGAACTCCCTGAATACCGGGAAGCCGGCGGAGAGGTGAGTACCGATCAAAAGAATTTTGATTGATCAAAAAAATCAAGGAATTAATCTTTAATTTTCACAGCCCTAATATATATATATATATATAAAATTTATATTTATATTCTTAGTTCTGTTTCAACTTGTGACTGGTGTCCTTCTGGTGTATACTTAACCAGGCGTCTGCTGCCATTGTCTGGAGAAAAGCTGCGTTCTTTCTAAGGAGATGATCTCACCCTTTGAAACAATGGGGTTATTTACCCTGGCTTTACTTTAATCAAATGCTCTGCTATCTGGATCTCAAAACACTATTTTGACCATTGTCAGTTGGTTCCGTGTCAAGTGGCACCATTGTTCAGGTTACTCTGCTTCAACATAATGTTTTTATATCGACCTCAACTTGGAGAAGGTGATTCACTCAACCTTTTCTGGTGGGGACCGCTCCTCTGGTATGACGACTCCTTAGCTGAGTGTTTCATGAACTATGAAGATTTATCTATCTCCTGGCCATGACTATAGCTATATATATATTAGGGCTGGGGAAAAAATCGATTTGAATCTGGAATCAAGTTGAGAGGTCAAATCGATTCAAATTTTCAGCATATTGATTTTTTCTATAAATTTTTTTTCACCAGGACCGGCGCTGACACCGTGCCGGTCCTGAGGAGCTGCGGGCAGGAGATTTTAGGTGAGGCCGCGGCTTTGGCCTAGTCAGTGAGGCCGCGGCTTCGGCCTAGTCAGTGAGGCTGCGGCCTCAGCCTAGTCCGCGAGGCCCGACGCCGCGGACTAGGCCGAAGCCGCGGCCTCGCCTAAAAACTCCTGCCCGCAGCTCCTCAGGACCGGCACGATGTCCATCAAAAAAAAAAAAAAAAACTCGATTCGAATCGTGAATCCAGTTTTTTTGGAGAAAATCGCCCAGCTCTAATATGTATATGTGTCCCTGTAACATGATGTGTGCCAAAAGTGGCCCACGCCAACCGTGCATCGATCTGTGTCTGATTGGCTGTTACTGTAAGCCTGGATTCACATTTCTGGAAGAGAGTAACAAGACCAAATGTGTCCTCTGCAAGTCAAACCTTAGAGGTTAAAGTGCTGACCCTCCCTCTGACAACCTGCTATGGAGAAGATAACAGGAAACTACGATAAAGACAGACTGTGGTACTTGTAGTAATTGCATCAAAGCAGTTGTATACCCGTTTTTTTGTTTTTTGTTTTTTAAACCACCTGCAAGACAAAGACATAATGAGCTAGTATGACTAGCATACTAGCTCATTATGACTTACCTCATCACTTACCTTAGATCGGGGGCCCCCGACTTACCTCATCACTTACCTTAGATCGGGGCCCCCGACGCCATCCTCGTCTCCCTCTCCAGCCGCAGCCATCTCTCCACAGATACCCGGAAGGTTGCTTCCGGGTATCGCCGCTCCGGCCAATTACAGCGCCGCTGCAGCGCTGTGATTGGCCAGAGCAGCGAAGACGTTGCTCCGCGCATGCGCGCGGGAGACTTCAACTTTGGCGAGCCGAAGTTGTGAATGGGGATTAACCCTGTGAATGCACCGTTGTCTACGTTGTTGTCAACGTTGTAAAACTTTTTGGCAAATATCTCCTAAACCGCGTAGGTTTAGGAGATATTTCTTGTACCTACAGGTAAGCCTTATGCGGGATTGTCCGCTGAATTCAAGTCCACCGGACAATCCCCTCATGCGTGGGCGACGGCGGACTTTTTGGCACCAAAAGTCTGGCGGACTAGGCTTTAAGTTTTGTTTTAAAATTGTCCGCTGGACTTGGCAGTCCGGCGGACAATCCCGCCGTTAGTAGGCTAGTCCGCCGGACTTTTGAAATGAACGGACTTGCCGCTCATCAGAAAGTCCGGTCATTCCCGCTGACTTTTTCCAGCGGATTGTCCCCTGGAGAAGTCCGGGCGTGTGTGGGCAAGTCACACGCTCGGAAGTCCGGGCATGTGTGGGGAAGTCCCGCCGGACTAGGTCCGGCGGACAAAGTCCGAACGTGTGTACGTGGCATTAATCTAGGCTTACCTGTAGGTGCAAGCTGTAATTGAGGGTATACAACCGCTTTAATAAAAATATATATCATTGATAGTGTTGTACTGTGACTAAACAGCAGGGGGAGACGCTGATATAAGAAACTTGTTACTAAATGTAACAGATACAATGTTGCAATTAAGCAGATACAATCTGCGCTGTCATTGATTACAAAATAAAAACAAACAACTGGTTTCCCCGAGAAGCTGTTTGTGTTTTGTTAATAAAAATCGCACATCTCCGTGTCACTTTATATTCCTTCAGGAAATACATCTCCATGTCACATATAAATCAAATCTTCACCAACATACTAATCCAAAATACTGTATGAGAGGATGATGCTTGATGATGAAATGCTTCTTCCTGCCTGCAGAGGACTGATGACATCATATCAACTTAGGCAAAGTCATGGATTGGTGTTTAACCCGTTCCTGCCTGCGCTATAGCTGAAAGATGGCTACAGCGAGGGGCTTACATTGGCAGGAGGGCATCCATGGAATTCCTCCCCTGATCGAGCTGCCCGCGTGCCCCAAACTCTATGTCGTTAGGACACAGATCGGGGGGGAAAGGGACAATCACAGCATCCCTTTACCATGTGATCAGTTATTTTTGAATCTTTGTTCGGTATTTTCGTTGTTTCTGTTTTCGTTTTTTGGATTTTCATTCTTTCGTAGTTTCGTTGTTTCTAATTTAATTATTTCGTATTTTCATTGTTTTCCATATTCCTTCTTTTTGATAGTTTGTTTTTCGGTAGAATTTTTAGTAAACCGTTCGTTCATTCGTATGCTTACGAATTATCGAATATAACGAATTTTATCGGAAACTTCATGGTTTCTTGCACTGGGGCCCTGAAGGTTCTAGTTACATCACCGAGGAATGACAATACCTTAAGAGTCTTAATAAAGCACAATCAATATTGGTAGGAAACATAAATCATGTTTTATTCACTGATAATTGACTAAAACACAGACAGTAAACTCATTTAACTACCAAGTGTATGACCAACATAAAATAGGACATTAAAACATATTATATACAGTGTGTGTGCGTATATATATATATATATATAAATATATATATATATATATATATATATATATATATATATATATATATATATATATATATATATATATATATATATAATTATATTAAAAAAAAAATCATTATTATATTTTTTGGTTGTTGATTATATATATATATATGATAGATAGATAGATAGATAGATAGATAGATAGATAGATAGATAGATAGATAGATATCATCATCATGTCATTATTATATATATTATTGTTGATATACATATATATATATATATGTATATATATATATATATATATATATATATATATAATTATATTTTTAAAAAATCATTATTATATTTTTTGGTTGTTGATTATATATATATATATATATATATATATATATATATATATATTATATATATATATATATAGATAGATAGATATCTATCATGTCATTATTATATATATTATTGTTGATTATATATATATATATATATATATATATATATATATATATATATATATATATATATATATATATATATTGCACACACAGCTAGCAGAAGTACCAGAGTCTATTCTTATATCAGCTTCCTGTCATTTTCTGCATAGCCTTTCACTTGTAATGCCGCGTACACACGGTCGGAATTTCCGATGGAAACAGTCCGATGGGAGCTTTTCATCTGATTTTCCGACGGCGTGTATGCCCATCGGTCTTTTTTTTGTCGGAATTTCCGACGGACTTTGGATTGAGAACCTGTTCTTAACTTTTCCGATGGAAAACCTTTCTATCGGATTTTCCGATCGTGTGTATGCAATTCCGACACGCAAAATTCCGACGCATGCTCGGAAACAATTTGACGCATGCTCGGAAGCTTTAAACTTCCCTTTTATAGTGCAGCGGAACGTGTTGTATGTCATGGTGTTATTGACCGTCGGAATTTTTTGTGACCGTGTGTAGGCATGACAGTTTGAGCGAAATTCCGTCAGAATTCCGACGGGAAAAACCATCAGAGCTTTTTCGGACGAGAATTCCGACCGTGTGTACGCGGCATCAGTTTTGAGTTTCATGGTTTATGGTTTTTATGGGGGGCAGTCCTTGGGAAGGACACAGCGGGTTTTATCATCCTCACTCAGCAGCACATAGTCAGCCTTACAGTTACACCCATTGATACATTGCATGGTGCAAGGCTTGAGTTTATTCATATTGCTGCATGTAGCAGGACAGGCGCTCCCACAGCCGTACGTTCTGTTCCCTGTACAAGCTCTACATTCCTCCTCTTTGACGCAGCCTCCCATTTCGTCCTCTAGGTAGCCCTTCTTGCAGAAACATTTCTTCACACATTTTCTAACACATGGAGGGGGGTCAGGATTGCTGCAGGTTCCTGGACAGTTAGACCCACAATCATTGTATTCCTGGTTTTCTGGGCATTCCTCTGAAAATATCAAACGAAAAAAATATATATATTTATTATTGAGCCATTTCATGGAAATGAATGTAGACACAAAATGTGTAGAGGCTAATTTACTTATTTTGCTAAGGGGGGGTGTATTTATTTAACCACTTGCCCACTGGGTACTTAAACCCCCTTCCTAACCAGACCCCAGTTTTCAGCTTTCGGGACTCTCACATTTTGAATGACAATTACTCAGTCATGCAACACTGTACCCATATGAAATGTTTGTCCTTTTTTTTCGCCACAAATAGAGCTTTCTTTTGGTGGTATTTGATCACCTCTGGGTTTTTTATTTTTTGTGCTTTAAATGAAAAAAGACTGAAAATTTTGTAAAAAAAAAAAAAATTTCTTCATTTCTATTATAAAATTTTGAAAATAAGTAATTTGCCCGCAAAAATTTATACTGTATACATATCTTTATACTATACATATCTTTGGTAAAAATAACCCAAATTAGTGGATGTTATTTAGTCTGTGTGAAAGTTATAATGTCTACACGCTATGGTGCCAATCACTGAAAATGTATCAATTTGATTACACCTGATGTACTGACGGCCTATCTAATTTCTTGAGACCCTAACAAGCCAGTAAAGTACAAATACCCCCCCCCCCCCCCAAATGACCAGGCGGCACTGGTCAGCACAGGCAGCACTGCTGGGCATAGGTGGCACTGATGTGGCACTGCAGTGGCACAGATGAGCACTGATGGGCACAGGTGGCACTGATGGGCACAGGTGGCACTGGTGTGCACTGTAGTGGCACTGGTGTGGCTCTGGTTGCACTGGTGTGGCTCTGGTGGCACTTATTAGAACACAGGTGGCACTGGTGGGCACAGGCAGCACTGGTGGGCACAGGTGGCACTGATGTGGCACTGCAGTGGCGCAGATGAGCACTGATGGGCACAGGTGGCACTGATGGGCACAGGTGACACTGGTGTGCACTGTAGTGGCACTGGTGTGGCTCTGGTGGCACTGATTAGCACACAGGAGGCAATGGTGGGCACAGGCGGCACTGATGTGGCACGGCAGTGGTGCAGAAGAGCACTGATGGGCACAGGTGGCACTGATGGGCACAGGTGGCACTGATGGGCACTGGTGTGGCTTTGGTGGCACAGGTGGTTCCAGTGTGTGCGCATGCGCAGTGGGTGCCCGACTGTGAAGCCTCAGCCGGGCGCCCACAGTGACAATGCCGGCGCCGCCGAACGGAGAGGAAGACGAGCGGGGCTTCGATCCATAACATCGCTGGATCCTGGGACAGGTAAGTGTCTGATTAATAAAAGTCAGCAGCTGCAGTATTTGTAGCTGCTGACTTTTAATTTTTTTTTTTAAATGGCAACACCGCTTTAATGAGTATTTATTTTCTATGATCATCACCTTCATTTAATGGCCATAATGTGGTAATACCGCATAATGGGCACTAGATGGAGCTGACACTCATAGTTAATAAGCATTTGCTTCCTATGATCATCATCTTCATCTGGAGGCCATAATGCAGTAATACAGCATTATGGGCACTAGATGGAGCTGACACTCTTAGTTAATGAGTATTTATTTCCTATGATCATCACCTTCATTTAGAGGCCATAATGTGGTAATACCGCATTATGGCCACTAGATGGAGCTGACCCTCATAGTTAATAAGCATTTGCTTCCTATGATCATCATCTCCATCTGGAGGACATAATGTGGTAATACCGCATTATGGCCACTAGATGGAGCTGACACTCATAGTTAATAAGTATTTCCTGTGATTATCACCTTCATTTAGAGTCCATAATGTGGTAATACAGCATTATGGCCACTAGATGCAGCCGACGCTTATAGTTTATAAGTATTTATTTCCTATGATCATCAGCTCCATCTAGAGGCCATAATGCAGTATTTTTGTCTGAAACAGCGGAACCAAGATTTTACAAAAGGTAGATTTCAAATTTTGGTAAATGGCGGTAAATTTTGGTGAATGTTGGTGGGTGGGATTTACCTCGGCATTCACAGGTCGGGCTATCTGAGCTAATGTTCCCCCCCCCCCCGGGTTACACCATCATCCCCTTCTATAAAAGGATTTAGTATTTATATGTACCTGCTCCAGCATGGATTAGTATAAAGGCGACACCTGGAAAACAAAAATAATTTTATTAATCAATTAATTAAATTAATATTTTCATTAATTACTTTAACAATAAAATATTAAAATAAAAAATGACACAGGACATGTGAGTAAATCTCTCCACAATAAGGAAAGACAAATGTAACCAAAACAGGTGTCCCCATTGAAAGATTCCCCCATCTATTTCTGTTCTGGTGACAACTGGAAATGTTTGGATTTCCCACCACCAGGTATCATAGAGAGGGTGGATCTTCACAATGAGGTCCTAGACAGCAATTTTATTACTCCCAGTTTCATCAATGCTGGTGGTGGTCTTTCATTACTCCCTCTCACACCAATCCTGGGGGGGTTATTACTCCCGCTGACACTAACCAATGCTGGGGGGGGGGGGGGTATTACTCTCACTAACCCCAATGCTGGAGGGTGGGGGTTTATTACTCCCACTGACACCAACCAATGCTGGAGGGGGGTATTACTCCCACTGACACCAACCAGTGCTGGAGGGGGGTATTACTCCCACTGACACCAACCAATGCTGGAGGGGGTATTACTCCCACTGACACCAACCAATGCTGGGGGGGTATTACTCTCACTGACACCAACCAATGCTGGAGGGGGGTATTACTCCCACTGACACCAACCAATGCTGGAGGGGGTATTACTCCCACTGACACCAACCAATGCTGGAGGGGGGTATTACTCCCACTGACACCAACCAATGCTGGAGGGGGGTATTACTCCCACTGACACCAACCAATGCTGGAGGGGGGGTTATTACTCCCGCTGACACTAACCAATGCTGGGGGGTTTTACTCTCACTGACCCCAATGCTGGAGGGTGGGGGTTTAGTACTCCCACTGACACCAACCAATGCTGGAGGGGGGGTATTACTCTCACTGACACAAATGCTGGTGAGTCTTTTATTACACCCACTGACACCAATCCTGGGGGGGTTATTACTCCCGCTTACACTAACCAATGCTGGGGGGGTATTACTCTCACTGACCCCAATGCTGGAGGGTGGGGGTTTATTACTCCCACTGACACCAACCAATGCTGGAGGGGGGTATTACTCCCACAGACACCAACCAATGCTGGAGGGGGGGGGTTATTACTCCCGCTGACACTAACCAATGCTGGGGGGGTATTACTCTCACTGAACCTAATGCTGGATGGTGGGGGTTTATTACTCCCACTGACACCAACCAATGCTGGAGTGGGGGTTATTACTCCCGCTGACACTAACCAATGCTGGAGGGGGGGGGGGGGTATTACTCCCACTGACACAAATGCTGGTGAGTCTTTTATTACACCCACTGACACCAATACTGAGGGGGGCTTTTATTATACCAACCAACTGACACCAATGCTGTGTCACCATTCTGACCACAGACACATGGTCAATTTTGCTCCTACGAACTTCTAATGCTGGGGTATTAAAGCCCCCCCCCCCCTCCCCCTACTGGCCACAGTCTGGCCCCCAAATAGTCTGATAGACAGTGAAGTGGCCCTTTGTTTATGTTTGGGGCCCCTGGTCTGGGGAGATGACTTCACCATCATAGATAACTCCAATCACACACGGTACATGATTATCCATAGATGATTACAGAGCCGACTTCACTATAAATCATTGTAGACTTTATAAATTTATTTTACTCACCAATTAGTGCCAGAAGGAATGCGGAGGATGGCCCCATGATTACCAAGTTTATCAGTTTCCTGAAACAAAGAGAAAAGACGAGCTCTACAGATGAGACACAGAAATATACACAGTATAAGCATTTACAGTATATTACAGGATACAATGTGATTGGGATAAAAACTGTCAATATTAAACTCTGCTTCTGAAAATACAAAAGCTATTTTATTATGGGCAGTAGTAAATAGTAAAATACACATTTATGGCCAGTAGATGGCGCTGAGGAGCACATAAATACATAGGTCTTTGTAACAAGAGATACAATGTGACAATTCTAGAGAACGACAGAGGGAATTACCAAATAAAGGCAAACATTGTTTCTAATTCCCTCTAGCATTCTCTAGAATTGTAACATTGTATCTCTTGTTAAAAAGACACACTTCCAATGCTCCATCTAATGGCTTTAAAGAGGAAGTAAACCCCTGGTGGGTTTATCTTCCTCTTTATTTCCCTGCAAAGGTAAAGCATAATGGGCTACTATGCATCGCATCGCATCACATAGTAACCCATTATGTATCACTTACCTGACACAGGAGCCAGCGATGTCACTGCTGTCCCCTTGTGTACAGAGCCTCCATCTTCTTTGTGGGTATCGCGACTCCGGCGCTGTGATTTGCCGGAACCACGATGACGTCACTCACGCGCATCTTCACGGGAGCCGCCACTCGCAGCATATAGCCGTTCAGTAAGGTAATCAGGCTTGAGGCTTCACAGCTGGCTTCCCTACTGCACATGCGCGAGTCGTGCTGCGCATCTTGACTGGTCCCTGCTGTCTTCTGGGACCTGTGTGTCTCTCAGAAGACATGAGGGGAACGGAGGAGTGGCCGGACATGGCATAGATCTCCGGAGATTCTGCAGTATTAGACAGGTATCTGCTCCCCACTCCCCCCCCCCCCCCCGAAAGGTGCCAAATGTGACACACCGGAGGGACCGGATAAGCGGAAGTTCCATTTTTGGGTGGAACTCTGCTTTAACAAAAAATTCAGATTGAAATGTATGACTGGGGAAAAAATTCATTATGGACACTAGATGGCACTAAGAGGCATACTTATTTCTTACTATTGCCAGCACCATTTAGTGGCCATAATGCAGTATTTTCCCCATTCAAACATTTGAATTGCATAGCATGATTTTACACGTGTAATCTCTATCAGAAACCCATGTGACTCGGTGATAACGCAGGAGCTAGAAAAATTACCCAATATCTGAATGTAACTCCATTATGGCCACTAGATGGCACTAAGAAACATATTTATTTCTTATGCTAGTTAGTGTCATCTAGTGAGCCTGCAATTCAATTGTGTGAATAGGGGAAATACAGAATTATGGTCACTAAGATGGTGCTAAGAAAAATATGTATTTCTTATAGTAGTCAGTGCCATCTAGTGGCCTTGAAATTCAAATGTATATTAACAACAAATTCAAATATATAATGACTGGGGGGATGCATTACGGCCACTAGACGGCGCTAAGAGGCATACTTGAACTCTAGTGGCCATAATGCATTTTTTTCCCCAGTCATACATTTCAATCTGAATTTGTTGTTAAAGCAGAGTTCCACCCAAAAATTTAACTTTCGCTTATCCGGTCACTCCGGTGTGTAACATTTGGCACCTTTCAGGGGGGAGCAGATACCTGTCTAATACAGGTATTTGCTCCCACTTCTGATACTATAGTCAGCACCATCTAGTGGCCACAATGCAGTATTTTCCCTATTCAAACATTTGAATTGCATAGCATGATTTTACACTTGTACACTTTGTTGCACAAAGAAACATTTATTTCTTATAATAGTTAGGGGTTCATTTACTAAAACTGAAGAGTGCAAAATCTGGTGCAGCTGTGCATGGCAGCCAATGAGCTTCTAACTTCAGCTTGTTCAATTAAGCTTTGACAATAAATCAACCCCTAACACCCCGTACACACGGTTGGGTATTCCGATGGAAAAAGTCAGTTTGGATTATGTTGTTGAAAATTCAATCGTGTGTGGGCTCTAGCGGGCTTTTTCTGAAAAAATTTGAGAGCAGGATCTAAAATTTTCCAAAAACAAAATCCGATCGGACTTTTTCCAATCATGTGTAGAGAATTCCGACGCACAAAGTGCCACGCATGCTCAGAAGACATTCGGAGACTAAAGCTTTTGGCTACTGGTTTCTATGTAGTCCCGACGTACGTGTTGTACGTCACCTCGTTCGGAACGATCGGATTTTCCGACAACTTTGTCCGACCCTGTGTGTGCAACACAAGTTTCGAACCAAAATCCGTCGGGAAAAAAAATCCGACGGATTTTGTTGTCGGAATGTCCGACCGTGTGTATGGGGCATTAGTGTCATCCAGTGGCCCTGCAATTCAATTGTGTGTATAGGAAAAAAAATGAATTATGTTCACTAGATGGCGCTAAGGAACCTACTTGCTTCTTATTGTATTCAACGCCATCTAGTGGCCATAATGCAGTATTTTCCTCATTCACACATTGGAATTGCATAGAAAGGTTTTACACTTGTAGTCTCCATCAGAAGCCCAGTTGACAAAGCAGGCGCACACCTGGGAGCCAGGGACAAAGTGTTGTCACCCTATAACAAGAAATGCCTGAACAAGGACCTTCATGGCAGGATCACTAGGGATTATTTAAAAATCTGAAAATGAAAAATTATTGAAAGCAACTTTTCCCATTGCAAGGCTTGCATTAGCATGTTAAAGATCAAAAAATGTATTATATGATACAAACAAAGCTGTAAAATAACATTTAAATACATATATCTGGGAAATAATAAGTTGATGAGTGAAGTCTTTGGTAAAGCACTAGAAAAATGCTGGAATATCTGGCTGTGGCACTGACCTGTGTGGTGTAGTAGTCGACGGGTCCTGTATCGGGTATGGCCGGGTTCGGGATTATATAGGATGAGGGGATGAGGTGTGACCATACAAGAGATGGGTGCGGCACAGGAATTAGTTCTCGTTATTTCAGATTTCCATTTTTGGAACTCAAACATAACATCACTTCGTCATCAATGTTCCAGATATAAAATGCCAGGCGAGGACGCACATGGCACCTAAAATTGGTAGGTTGGCATGCCATGGTGTCGCAATGTCATTTAATTGGGCTCCTCCTTACATAATAGGTGAGGTCGAAAAAAGACACAAGTCCATCAAGTCCAACCTTGTCTTTTACTAATGCAAAGCTTGCCCTCGGGCATTCAGCTGATCCACTTCTGCCCTCATCCATTATATCTGAGCTTCTCAAATCTACATACATCTTCCTGACATGAAGCAATAGGCAGCAACAGTATCTTTTATTTTATTTTTTATTTTTTAAATCTTCACCTTTTATCATTAAAAGCCTTCCTTGAGATCCAATCAATGAATTTGCCTAGGCTCCCGCTGCCCAACTTGTGGTTTAGGGGCCCTTGTGCAGCCCTCTGGTATTTTTTTGTGCCCCTATAGACACTAAACTGTGTTTCCCTATTGTCTTACTATCCACTTACTTACTTGTCTTACTATCCACTTGACCTCTGGAAAATTTACCCCCCCCCTTCATGACCAGGCCATTTTTTTTGCGATACCGCACTGCGTTTAATTTAAATGACAATTGCGCGGTCATGCAGCAGTGTACCCAAAAAAAAAAAAGAATGTCCCTTTTTTCTTCATAAATAGACATTTATTTTGGTTGTATTTGATCACCTCTGCTGTTTTCATTTTTTGCGCTATAAACAAAAAAAAGAATGACAATTTAACCGGTTCCCGACCGGCGCACAACGATGTAGGTCGGCAGAATGGCACGGACAGGCATAAGGGCGTACAGGTACGTCCCTTTAAAAATGCTGCCATGCCATCGTATGCGCGTTCCCGTGAGTCCGGTCGCGGGTCCCGCGGACTCGATCGCCGCGGGGATACCCGCGATCGTCTCACGGGAAGGCTGAACGGGGAGATGCGGAAGTAAACAGCATCTGCCCGTCCTGCCTAGCAACAAGTGACACTGATCTCTGCTCCCTGTGATTGGAGCAGAGATCAGTGTTCACTAAAACACAGCCACGCCCCCCCAGTTAGTAACACGCCCCTGGGAACACTTAACCCCTACACCCCCCGGTTAACCCCTTCCCTGCCAGTGTCATTTACACAGGAATCAGTGCATTTAAATAGCACTGATTTCTGTATAAATGACAATGGTCCCAGTAATGTGTCAAAAATGTCCGATGTGTCCGCCATAATGTCGCAGTCACAATAAAAATCGCTCATCGCCACCATTACTAGTAAAAAAAAAAATATTAATAAAAATGCTATAAAACTATCCCCTATTTTGTAAATGCTATAACTTTTGCGCAAACCAATCAATAATCGCTTATTGCGTTTTTTTTAACCAAAAATATGTAGAAGAATACGTATCGGCCTAAACTGAGGAAAAAAAATGTTTTTTTATATATTTTTGTGGGATATTTATTATAGCAAAAAGTAAAAAATATTGCATTTTTTTCAAAATTGACGCTCTTTTTTTGTTTATAGCGCAAAAAATAAAAACCGCAGAGGTGATCAAATACCACCAAAAGAAAGCTCTATTTGTGGGGAAAAAAGGACGCCAATTTTGTTTGGGAGCCACTTCGCACGACCGCGCAATTGTCAATTAAAGCGACGCAGTGCCGAAACGCAAAAAGGGGCCTGGTCCTTTGGCTGCAAATTGGTCCGGGGCTGAAAGTGGTTAAGAATGCCGCCGTGCCGTCACGTGCGCGCCGCCGGTCGGGACCCCCTTTTTTGCTCTAAAACAGGGGGGCCCAAACTTTTGAAGAGCGAGGGCCACTTAAGCGACTTGGTAACCGGTCAAGGGCCACAATGAGCAGAGAAGGCGGATGACAGGTCCGTGCAGAGCGTACACGGACACAGCCCACTCTACTCTATGGGTCCTCCGATCCGCCCTGATGGAAGGGGATTGATCCCCTTTTGTTTGTTTTTTTGTTTTGTTTTTTAATAGCGAATCAGAGGTAGGCGGACACAAATCTGTTTACATCTGCCGTTTCATAGAGGTGAATGGAGGGTCCGATTGGATCGTACCAATTGTGTGAAAGGGGCCTTTCACACTAATGCAGCGCAGTACACCTGTGTCTTTCCTCGGGTTAGCTTCACTTTGCCATAGACTTCTATTATATCCTGCAGGTGTGGTGCACTTTCTGAAAGCTCAGCAAACCTGCAGGTAATAACAGAAGTCTATGGCTCAGTGCAGGTAGCCTGAAGGTGCACTGCACCTACGCATCAGTTTGAAAGCAGCCCAGTAATCACTGCGCAGATATGCCCATGCATACACTGCAATTCTAGTAATAAACTTTAACCACTTAAGCCCCGGACCAATTTGCAGCCAAAGGACCAGGCCCCTTTTTGCGATTCGGCACTGCGTCGCTTTAACTGACAATTGCGCGGTCGTGTGACGTGGCTCCCAAACAAAATTGGCGTCCTTTTTTTCCCACAAATAGAGCTTTCTTTTGGTGGTATTTGATCACCTCTGCGGTTTTTATTTTTTCGCTATAAACAAAAATAAAGCGACAATTTTGAAAAAAATGCAATATTTTTTACTTTTTGCTATAATAAATATCCCCAAAAAATATCTTAAAAACATTTTTTTTGCTCAGTTTAGGCCGATACGTAATCTTCTACATATTTTTGGTAAAAAAAAAAAACGCAATTAGCGATTATTGATTGGTTTGCGCAAAAGTTATAGCGTTTACAAAATAGGGGATAGTTTTATAGCATTTTTATTAATATTTTTTTTTTACTAGTAATGGTGGCGATCAGCGATTTTTATTGTGACTGCGACATTATGGTGGACACATCGGCCATTTTTGACCCATTTTTGACACATTTTTGGGACCATTGGCATTTATACAGCAATCAGTGCTATTTAAATGCACTGATTCCTGTGTAAATGACACTGGCAGTGAAGGAGTTAACCACTAGGGGGCAGGGAGGGGTTAAGTGTGACGCGTGTGTGTTTTTTTTTTACTGTAGGGGGGCGTGGCTTGACATTCGACATCACTGATCGTCTTTCCTGATGACAGGGAACAGACGATCAGTGTCAGTCGCACAGGAAAGCACGGGGAGAGGTCCGTTTACACACACCTCTCTCCGTTTTTCAGCTCTGTGACACCAGCGGCGATCGGGTCCGCGGGTCCCGCGGCCACGGTCACGAAGCTAAAGACCGGGTCACAAGCGTGCCGCCGGGTGCGCACGCACGACCCACGGCTGGGCTCTTAAAGAGCAACGTACCTGTATGTTGATATGCCAGCCGTGCCATTCCGACGACGTATATGTGCAGGAGGCGGTCCTTAAGTAGTTAATAACTGCTGTTGCTGTCCCCGGCAGAGTGCATTTGGTATCACTCCGCCTGTGGCAAGAGACGGCGCTATACAGGAAGCATCAGCTTATACAGCTCTGCTCCACAGCTGCTTGCTTTGCCGGCTTCATTAAAGTGGTGTTTCCCCCTAAAAAAAAATGCTTAAAATTCCTAAAAAAAAATTCACCACACGCCGCTCGCGCATGCGCAGTGGGTGCCTACAGTAAGAATGCCGGCGCCGCCTAGCGGAGCGGAGCAGAGAATGAGCGGGGCTTCGTTCCCCCGCATCGATGAACCCTGGGACAGGTAAGTGTCTGATTATTGAAAGTCAGCAGCTGCGGTATTTGTAGCTGCTGACTTTAATTTTTTTTTTTTTTTTTAAGGGGCACCCCACTTTAACAACACCGAAGCTCTGGGATGGCGGGTCTTCAACCTATGATCAATGCACTGATCAATGTAAAAATTACACTGGCAGGGAAGAGGTTAACAATAGGGGGCGATCAAGGGGCTAAGTGTGTTCCCTAAGCGTGTTCTAACTGTAGGGGGGATGAGCTGCCTGGGACATGACAGAGATCACTGTTCCCGATGACAGGGAACAGAAGATCTCTGTCATGTCACTAGGCAGAGCAGGGAAATGCCTTGTTTACATAGGCAGTTCCTTGTTCTGCCTCTCCTCACCGCAATCGCAGGCCGCTTGCAGACATGGAGTCCGCGGGACCCGCAGGCACGCTTCTGTGGTGCGCAGCGGGCAGGCTCCAACGTAACCCACCGGGCACACCCACGTGCCCGCTATACTGATTTTGCGGACTGACGTACAGGTACGTCAGTTTGCACAGGAGAAACACTCTGCCGATGTATATCTGCGTGAGCAGGTTGGCAAGTGTTTAAAGCATGTTATACAGCACAGTGCTTGTCCTGTGTAATTGGCCCCCTGTATACCTTAAAAAACCTGGCTGATCCTGCCTGGCTATACCCTCCCCTCTGCAAACTGACCACGATACTCATGGCTGCTGAGCCCTGACAACGTGGTCAGTTTGTGTGACGACTCCATCATCCGCAGCCTGCTATCTGCAGCTCTCCTGTGTCTCCTCTCCCCTCCCTGCTCATACCAATAATCCTGTGTCAGTGGGAGTAAAACCCCCAGCATTGGTGTCAGTGGGAGTAATAACACCCCTTGCCCCAAAGCATTGGGGTCAGTGGGTTTAAACATATGTCTGTTTAGACCCCTGATATTTCACTAAAGCCTTCTTACAAGGGCTGCTGAAACTATTGTAAAAAAATAATAAAAAATAAAATTGTAAAACAAATTAATAAAAAAAAAAGGGTATAAAATAATAAAATAACAAAAATAAAAAACTACATCCACTGCCCAACTGACACTGTCCACTGCCCTACTAACAAAGTCCACTGCCATACTGACACCGTCCACTGTCCTACTGATGAAGTCCACTGCCATACTGACACTGTCCACTGTCCTACTGATGAAGTCCACTGCCATACTGACACCGTCCACTGTCCTACTGATGAAGTCCACTGCCATACTGACACCGTCCACTGTCCTACTGATGAAGTCCACTGCCATACTGACACCATCCATTGCTCTACTGCCAATGTCCACTGCCATACTGACACCGCCCACTATATGTATTGCGGTTGGCAAGTGGATAATGCCTCCTCAACGCCTGTCAAACGCCCTCTTTAGAGGGCTACTCAACAGATCCTCTTTCAGAGGGCAACACCAGTTTAAACAAGGCTTTAAAGCCCTAACAAGGAAAGGTAGGTTAGACAGATCTATAAAAGCAGAAGAAATGCTGTATATTATGGGGAACACGGGATCACCAGTGAGCTGCTTGTCAGAATAAACCATCTTTATTAAAGATACATTTTGGTATATTGAAATCACACAGCATACCTTCCAACTCTGGGATTGAGGGAAAGCTATTAGCAAAAGTATGTAGGCATAGGACACACCCCCTGCCACGCCCCATTAAAGGAGAACTTTACAAAAAAAAACGATTAGTTAAACCCACAAGTGTTTTTTTTTTTTTACCACTGCTATTCCTTTATACCGGCTCTTGACATTTACAAATGCAGCAATTTAGAAGTTGGAGGAGGAAAGAGGGACAGAGGGACTTTGTGCCAAATCAGGGATAGTTGGGAGCTTTGCACAATGGCTCACCGCCAGTATACAAGTCCCACACCAGGGTTTAGGGTTCCTGTCTGCTTCAATGTACCCCAAAGGCTGCAGGAGCTCGGCAAACAAATGTTTCAGTCCCTGGGCAGTCCACCCCAGATAGCAAAGGATAAATTGCCACAAATTTGTGGTGGTGTTGAATTGTAAGGCTTGTTAACTTGCTGCCCATTTTCACTGGCAATTCTTATGCCCCGTACACACGGTCGGATATTCCGATGGAAAAAGTCCAATCGGATTATGTTATCGGAAAATCCGATCATGTGTGGGCTCTAGCGGGCTTTTTCCGTCTGAAAAATTGAGAGCAGGATCTAAAATTTTCCGACAACAAAATCCGATCTGACTTTTTCCAATCGCGTGTAGAGAATTCCGACGCACAAAGTGCCACGCATGCTCAGAAGAAATTTGGAGACGAAAGCTATTGGCTACTAGCCTCTACGTAGTCCCGCCGTACGTTTTATACGTCACCTCGTTGGGAACGATCGGATTTTCCAACAACTTTGTCCGACCATGTGTGTGTGCAACACAAGTTTCGGACAGAATCCGTCAGAAAAAATTTGACGGATTTTGTGGTCGGAATGTCCGACCGTGTGTACAAGGCATTACACTCGCAGAGCACTTGAAGCACAAGCTTTAGTTGACACTTTTCCAATTTGTGGCAAATTTGCATGACAAGACTCTAGCAAGAGCAAAGTTGCAGTTGCGAGTCTACAGCAGGAGCTCTGCAAGTCTACAGCGTGAAAATTCAGCCACAACATAACTGAACCAGAACTTGCAGCAGAACTTGCAGAATGTTTGCAAAGAAAGTTGATCTGGAGTCATGCAATGCGGACTTGCTGCAATTGTGCAACAAACTTGTGAAGCCCGGCAGGTCTAGCAATAGCTTAGCAAGTCATTTTCAAACATACAGCTCAAATGGCTTGCTATCTGGGACACTGTCTTACAGTTGTGAACTACTCCACCTTACAGACAGGTGCTGACTCCACCCTGACGCTTAAATTAAAATAGAGTGACCTGATTAGTATCATGACTGATTGCTTAATACCATTATTAAATTTTTATTGTGTGACGTATTTAAAAGTGAATAAATTATGAGAACTTCCCATGTTATATAATAATGTATCACTCAGTACAGTACACAAAGTTCACATGGTATTGGCACATGCATATGGAAACTCAGGATGTGTATGTTCCTCACTATAGGATATAGTGGGTCAGATTTGATTTTGTATGTGAAGAAATGTGCACAGGAAGAGTTAATGGGGTCCCTATATGTACCAAAATCATACATTCCAACCTTTTGAGATGGGAACAAGGGACAGCTATTAGCAAAAGTATGTAGCCATAGGACACACCCCTTTAAAGGAGAATTATACAAAAAAAATTATATTTTGGTAAACCCACGAGTGCTTTTTTTTTCTCGTTTTTTACCACTACTATTCCTTTATACTGGTTTTTAGACATGTGCACAACAGAAAAAATTTGTTTATTTTCGTTTCGTTTCTTTCGTTTCCGTTGATTCGTAAGGATTTGTAAATTCGTAAGTCGTCGTTGTTCGTATTCGTAATGATTCGTAAATTCGTAAGTCGTCGGTGTTCATATTCGTAACGATTCGTAAATTCGTAAGTCGTCGGTGTTCGTATTCGTAACGATTCGTATTTTCGTAAAAGAGTTATTTTTTCGTTGATTCGTTTTTCTGTTAGTTTAATTTTCGTTTATTCGAAATTCGGACGCATTCGTATTTTCGTAGATTTAGTTACATTCGTACTTTCGTTAGATTGATTTATTCGTACTTTCGTAACATTGTTTTCGTAGATTCGTAATCGGAGCATAATTCATAATTTAATGTAATGTGTATGCTATTATTACATTTTAAGAGACACAGAAAATTACGAATCGAAAAAAAAAGTTACTATTGTACGAATTTTTTCGTTCAATCCATTCGAAGCACGTTAAGCAGCGCCATTGTAAGAGACACAGAAAATTACGAATCGCAAAAAAAAAGTTACGAATGTACGAATTTTTTCGTTCAATCCATTCGAAGCACGTTAAGCAGCGCCATTGTAAGAGACATGAAAAATTACGAATCGAAAAAAAATAAAAAAAAGTTATGAATGTACGAATTTTTTCGTTCAATCCATTCGAGGCACGTTAAGCAGCGCCATTGTAAGGGACACGGAAAATTACCAATTCAACAAAAAAAATAAAAGTTACGAATGTACAAATTTTTTTCGTTCATTTGGATTTTCGTTGTTCCTGTTTTCGTTTTTCGGATTTTCTTCTTTCGTAGTTTCATTGTTTCTAATTTGGTTATTTTGGATTTTCGTTGTTTTTCGTATTCGTTCGTTTCGAACGATTCGTTATTCGTTCAATTTTTTAGCGAATCGTTCGTTCATTCGTACGATAACGAATGAACGAATATAACCGAAAAAAACGAAAACCGAAAAAAAAACGAAACTAATTGCACATGTCTACTGATTTTTGAAATGTATAAATGCAGCAATTTAGAAATTGGATGAAAGCTTTAGAACTGGGAAACACTTTTTGAAAGATAAAAAGTGCATTTTTTTTATACAACTATATAGATCAGGCAAAAATGAGGGACAAATGAGGAGGAAAGAGGGACAGAGGGACTTTGTTCCATATCAGGGACAGTTTGGAGCAATGCGAAAAAGGCATCATAGTATGATGCAATAAAATCACAAATGCTCAAAGGACCAATCACCTAGGAGTTTGTATCCCTCAAGAGTCTTTATACACCACAATCACAATCTAATTGTATAGGAAACCTGTTTAATACAGTGAAATGATCAGTCCAGGGCCGGACTGGCCTACCGGGATACCGGGACATTTCCCGGGAGGCTGCCTGCCCTGGGGCCGCTTTGGGCTAAGCTGTGGATGCAGTGCAGCACAGCTCTCCCCTCCCTCCTCCTCCGCCTCCACATGTCTGTCACACACAGCGGGTCTCGGAGCTCAGTGTGAAAAGTTCAGGCAGCACTGTGACAAAGGTCCCTTCAGGTCTGGTATGGAAATTAAGGGGAACCCTGCGCCAAATTTTTTAAAAAATGACATAGGGGCCCCTCCAAAATCCATACCAGACCCTTATCCAAGCACGCAACCTGGCAGGCTACAGGAAAAGAGGGGGGACTAGAGAGCGCCCCCCCTCCTGAACCCTACCAGGCCACATGCCCTCAACATGGGGAGGGTGCTTTGGGATATGACCCCAAAGCACCTTGTCCCCATGTTGATGGGGACAAGGGCCTCATCCCCACAACCAGGGCCGCCATCAGGGGGCTACAGCCATTACAACGCCCGGGCCAGAAGAAGGCAGGACGGGTGAACGCCACCCAATGGACTGAAAAAGGAAAAAGAAAAAAGCTGCAACAGTTCCGCCTCTATGGGAGGCTCCCGCCGAGTGGCGCTTCTTCTCAATGACAGCTGTTATATAGCTGAGGGCGGGGTCACCCGGTGACGTAAACAGGTGTCCCCGTCCCCCTCTGACGCAGCGGGGATGTGCAAGTTCCTCACTATATATATATATATATATTACATACATACATACGCACATATACACATATACACACACACACACATACGTAGATACTTTTTTATAAAATCTTATTTTATTCACTTTTTTTCATAATGATTTTATTATACTATAATATTTATTATGAATTATAATTTTTTTTTTTTTTTTATAAAATCTTATTTTATTCACTTTTTTTCGTAATGATTTTAATTATACTATAATATTTATTATTAATTATAATATTTGAATTATTTAATTTTTTCAATCATTTTATGTTATAATTATATAACATACTATACACAGTATACTTTGTGTATTGAGGGATAGTGACTGAAAATGTAAAAAAAAATAAAAAATAAAAATGAATTACATAATCGCAAGACAAAGCTGCATTTGAAAATACAACGTACTCCTCTATATAGGATAGCCTTCCCGTCCCTGGGGATTTTTTTAACAACTCACGCTAATTTATAAAAATAAATTCTCAGAGCTACTAATCCTGCAAAACTGCATGTACATTTGTGTGAATTAGGGCAAAATCAAGTGTTGTTAGGCTATTGATTCTCTAGGCCAAGCATTATACATTCATAAAGATGAGAGAATCAGGAAAAAAATAAGGCATTATGGCCACTAGATGGAGCTGAGTGAATCAGGAAAAAATGCATTATGGCCACCAGATGGAGCTGACGGTCATAGGATCATATTTATTTCCTATGATTGGCAGCTCCATCACGCTAATTTATAAAATAAATTCTCAGAGCTACTAGATGGAGCTGAGTGAATCAGGAGAAAAAAATGCATTATGGCCACTAGATGGAGCTGAGTGAATCAGGAAAAAAAATGCATTATGGCCACTAGATGGAGCTCAGTGAATCAGGGAAAAAAATGCATTATGGCCACTAGATGGAGCTGAGTGAATCAGGAAAAAAATGCATTATGGCCACTAGATGGAGATGAGTGAATTAGGGAAAAAATGCATTATGACCACTAGATGGAGATGAGTGAATTAGGGAAAAAAATGCATTATGGCCACTAGATGGAGCTGAGTGAATCAGGAAAGAAAATGCATTATGGCCACTAGATGGAGCTGAGTGAATCAGGAAAAAAAATGCATTATGGCCACTAAATAGAGCCGAGTGAATCAGGGAAAAAAATGCATTATGGCCACTAAATGGAGCTGAGTGAATCAGGAAAGAAAATGCATTATGGCCACTAGATGGAGCTGAGTGAATCAGGAAAAAAATGCATTATGGCCACTAGATGGAGATGAGTGAATTAGGGAAAAAAATGCATTATGACCACTAGATAAATTACACCCCCTGACCCCAATGCAGGAAAAAAAATGCATTATGGCCACAAGGAGGGCCTCTAGATGTATATTATTATTGGCAGCTCCCACTGACCACAGGTCAATCCAGGATCTATTGACATCTAGACAGACGTGAACTCCCACCCATCTGACCCACATCTAGTATAAATGGCCCCCAAAGTCATAGAGGGCCCTTGTACAAGGGTGTCTTTTAAGTAAAAGTTCATCACTCCCATTCGCTATTGTCACACGGATTCTCCTCCCGACCAATCAGGAAGCTGGTCCTGACTCCAGAGGAGGAGGAGACGCAATGGAAGCCGCCACCCATCGCTGTAATGCCGGTCGGGATGGGGTAGGTAGGGGGCTTTTTACTCCCACTGGTGAGTAGGGAAAGAATACCTATTTTGCCATTGGGGAGGGGGGTCCCTGTTACTTCTACCGCTGATCCCAATGAATTTGGAGGGGGGGGGGCTTAAATTACACCCCCTGACCCCATCCATATATTATTACTCCCACTGACCACAATCCAGGAGAAGGGTGTCTTTTATCACTCCCATTGACTCCAATGTCGGGGTAGGGGGCTTTTTACTCCCACTGACCCCATTGCCAGGGGAGGGGGTCTGTTACTTCTACCACTGACCCAAGTGCTGGGGAGAGCTTTTTATACTCCATTGGTCCCAATACTGGGGGGGGGGGGTCTTTTATTACTCTTAGTAATGCCAAGGGAGGGGGTCCCTTTTTACTCCAACTGACCCCAATGCCAAAAGAGATGAGTGGAGGTTAATACACTCACTGCCCCCAATTCCAGGGGAGTGAGTTTACTATTACTCCCACTGACTGCAATGTTGGGGGGGATGGGGGCTTTATTAGTCCTGCTGACCCATTGCCAGGGGAGGGGGTCTATTATTGCTCTTACTGAACCCAAAATAAGTTGGAGGGGGTCATTTAGTACTGCATTGGTCCCCAATCCTGGGGGAGGGGGTTTCTTTTTTTACTTTCACTAACCCCAATGGGGGTTCTTATATCCACTGACAGTGCTGTGCAGTTATTACACCCACTGACTCCAATGTTGGGGAGGGTATTTACACCCACTGACCCTAATGTTGGGGAGGGTATTTACACCCACTGACCCCAATGTTAGGGATAGTTATCACACCCACTGACCCCAATGTTGGGGAAGGTATTTACACCCACTGACCCCAATGTTACTGATGGTTATTACAACCACTGACCCCAATGTTAGGGATGGTTATTACACCCACTGACCCCAATATTGGGGAGGGTATTTACACCCACTGACCCCAATGTTTGGGAGGGTATTTACACCCACTGACCCCAATATTGGGGAGGGTATTTACACCCACTGACCCCAATGTTGGGGAGGGTATTTACACCCACTGACCCCAATGTTGGGGAGGGTATTTACACCCACTGACCCCAATGTTGGGGAAGGTATTTACACCCACTGACCCCAATGTTGGGGAGGGTATTTACACCCACTGACACAATGTTGGGGAGGGTATTTACACCCACTGACCCCAATGTTGGGGAGGGTATTTACACCCACTGACCCCAATGTTGGGGAGGGTACTTACCCCAGTGTTGTGGGGTTATTACACTCACTGACCCCAATGTTGAGGGGGGGTTATTCACCCACTGACTCCAATGCTACAGGGTTATTACATCCCATTACCTCAATCCTGGGGCACTATTCTGACCAAGGACACATTGTCATTTTTACTCCTACTTTCCTTATAGTCCAACTGACAACAGTCTATCTCCCAAACAGTGAAGTGGCCCTTTGTTTAAGTTTGGGGCCCCTGGTCCAAAGACTACAACATCATAGATAACCCGGATCACACATATAGGAACATTGGGCCATATTACATGCTTAGCCATGAATGATTGCCGCCATCTTGAATCTCAGGGTGAAGATATACTGAAATTTCCAAGCCTGACCCCTGGTTTCTACTCACCAATGAGAAGGAAGGGGGGGGGCTGTAATTATTCCCAATGACCCCAAGGTGGAGGATGGTCTTTTATTACTCCCATTTCTGGGGGGGGGGGGGGGTGGGCTATTATAACACCCCCTGACTCTGATGCTGGGGTAGGGGACTTTTATTATACCCTCTGATATCCGACAATTATACTTTTTTTTTTTTTTACTCACCAATTAGTGCCAGCAGGAATGCGGAGGATGGCCCCATGATTACCAAGACTTTATCAGTTTCCAGAAACAATGAGAAAAGACGAGCTCTACAGATGAGACACAGAAAGATATATACACATTAATATTACAACACGATTGTGATCACACTCTTCAAACTGTCATCACTGAGCTCTGCTTCTTAAAAATACAATCTGGGGTCAGTTTATAAAACAAAAATGAACTATTCACCCAGTGAATCTGCATCTACATTGTTTCTGTGTACTTGGTGGGACAGAAATGTTATTTTATTAGTAGTAGCAGTAATAAAATACCACCTGATAGCCACTAGATGGAGCTGATGAGAATAGGTCTTTGTAACAAGAGATACAATATAACAACTCCAGGAGAACACTAGAAGAAACATTGTAACTATTAGTTACATTTATTGTATAATTCCCTCTAGCATTCTCTAGAATGGTTTCATTGTATCTCTTGCTACAATGCTCCCCAGCTCCATCTGCTGGCCATAATGTGGTATTTTACTGCTGCCCATAATAAAAGAACAGAAGAGAAAGTAGCCTAAATAATGTTCGATTTTGCCAACTTCACACAGATCGATGTACAGGAAGATTTCACTGGACAAATAGCTATGCTAATCATTTATGAATAGACCCCTCTGTGTCCTCTATGGGGAGATCCATCATCTAATCTGTTCTATTGATTACCAAGACGTTATCAGTTTTCTGAAAGGAAGAGAAAGGATGAGTACTACAGATGAGACACAGAAATATATACACACCAATATTACAATATACAACATGATTACATTTCTCAAACAAATTGTCATTACTGAGTTCTGCTTCTAAAAAATACCTAAGCGTGGAATATAACAACTTAAATTTCTAAAAAATACAGTATCCCTATCAGGGGCGGACTGACCATTCGGCCACTCGGGCACTTCCCGAGGGCCCCGGGCCACTAGGGGGCCCCATCAGGGTTGCCAGCCTCAGTAAAACCAGGGACAGTATGTAAAAATCTGTGTTTTTTTTTACATCTGTCTCTGAAATGTCCCTTACCGACATCCTTTTGGTCTAAAAATCCTGAGATTATAGCTGCCCCACCTCTCCAGTACCTTCTCAGCCAATAGAAACATGTCTGTGTATACTGTGTGTGTGTGTGTGTATACTGTGTGGCCCCATAATCTCTGATTGCCTGGGGGCCCCATAATCTCCTATTGCCCGGGGGCCCCATGAGTTGTCAATCCGCCCCTGCTGCCTATTTGTCCATCCAATCTGCATGTACATCGGTCCTGTGCAATTGTTCTTTTTTCAGTAGCAGTAGTAAAATACCACGTGATGGCCACTAGATGGAGCTGAGAAGAACAGAAATACATAGGTCTGTGTAACAAGAGATACAGTGTAACAATTCTAGAGGACGCTAGAGGGAATTAGCAAAAAAATGTAAACATGGTTAACTATTGGTTACACTTTCTAATTATCTCTACAGTCTACTGTAATTACATTGTATCTCTTATTACAATGCTCCTCAGCTCCATCTAGTGTCCATAAAGTGGTATTTTACTGCTGCCCATAAAAAAAGAACATTTGTTCAAAAGATAAAATAGCCTAAAGGACAGTCAATTTGTGCAAATTATTTATGAATAGACCCCTCTGTGTCCTCTATGGGGAGATCCATCATCTAATCTGTTCTATTGATTACCAAGACGTTATCAGTTTTCTGAAAGGAAGAGAAAGGATGAGTACTACGCTAGAGGGAATTAGCAAAAAAAAAATGTAAACATGGTTAACTATTGGCAGAGGCGGCTCTAGGCTTTGTGAGGCCTTAGGCAAATCTTAGACATGAGGCCCCACTCATGCCCAAAATGGGAAAAATAAATAAAGCAATAGAAATTAACTGTATAAATTGCATGATATTCCCTTCAACTGTAACACACACATCAGGCGAATTAGGCGGCCGTGAGGCCCCTAGGAGTGCGAGGCCTTAGGCGACCGCCTAATTTGCCTAATTAGAGAGCCGCCTCTCTCCCCATAAACAACTGCAATTTTTGTTTTTATTAAAACAAAGCCTTTTTTTCATCCTTAGTTACAGCTCACTGCTGCTGATCTCCTTCAGCTGCTTTGCAGCCACTTTCTGTTGACATGGGCACCAGTGATGGCTGCATGGCTAGGAGGGGGTCATGATGGTGACAACAGTGGACCATGCCTGTGTAATGTATGATAAAAATGTCCACTTCTCGCCTCCATCAGATATTCATGCCATAGGGTGACAACACAGGGGCACAGTGGGGAGACAGGGACAGAGTGTTGTCACCCTATACAGATGTCTGAACAAGGACTTGCATGGCAGGATCACCAGGAATTATTTTAATAACAATCGGCTGATTAGAAAAATATTAAAATTTGCTTTTGCAATGACATTAAACATATAACTCCATTATGGCCACTAGATGGCACTATGAAACATTTATTTCTTACGATAAAGGAAAAGATCCGTAAGCCGCATACCATGAAGCAGACCCATGTGCATGAAGCGAGATGAATGGCAGACTCAGCCCCAGGCCACACCCCCAATGTGTCTCACTTGGCCCTTTGGAGCATCCCCATGATTAAGCTCCAATGGGGCAGAGCAAGACACATTGTGGGCGTGGCCGGGCTGGAGACCAGGCTGAGGCTGCCTATTATTCTCACTTCATGCACATAGGTCTGCTTCATGGTTATGGATCTTTTCCTTTGACATTGCTGCAGCTTGCTGCTAGGACAAGTTTCCCTGTCCCAGTCTGCACTCACAGCGGTCTAGTTGGACTTTACCTCTCTACCTGAGCGCCACCTACATTTTGTATTTCTTACAATAGTTAGCATCATCTAGTGGCCCTGCAATTCAAATATGTGAATAGGGAAAATACTGAATTATGGCCACCAGATGGAGCTAAGAAACATACTTATTTTTCATCATAGTCAGCACCATCTAGTGGCCATATTGTATCATTTTCCTCATTCACACTGTTGAATTGAACGGAATGAATTTACACTTGTAGTCAACATCAGAAGCCCACTGCCCACTATCATACCCTCCACACTTATCTCTTGTACATACTGCCCACTGTCATACCCTTCACACTCCTCCTGCACATACTGCCCACTGTCATGCCCTTCACACTCCTCTCCTGTACATACTGCCCAATGTCATGCCCTTTACACTCCTCTCCTGTACATACTGCCCACTGTCATGCCCTTTACACTCCTCTCCTGTACATACTGCCCACTGTCATACCCTTCACACTCCTCTCCTGTACACACTGTCATGCCCTTCACACTCCTCTCCTGTACATACTGCCCACTGTCATGCCCTTTACACTCCTCTCCTGTACATACTGCCCACTGTCATGCCCTTCACACTCCTCTCCTGTACATACTGCCCACTGTCATGCCCTTTACACTCCTCTCCTGTACATACTGCCCACTGTCATGCCGTTCACACTCCTCTCCTGTACATACTGCCCACTGTCATGCCCTTCACACTCCTCTCCTGTACATACTGCCCACTGTCATACCCTTCACACTCCTCTCCTGTACATACTACCCACTGTCATACCCTTCACACTCCTCTCCTGTACATACTGCCCACTTTCATAAACTCCTCTACTGTACATAGTGTCGGCTGTCATACCATCCACACTCCTCTCCTGTACATACTGCTCACTATAATACCCTTTACACTCCCCTCCTGTACATACTGCCCACTGTCATACCCTTCACACTCCTCTCCTGTACATACTACCCACTGTCATACCCTTCACACTCCTCTCCTGTACATACTGCCCACTTTCATAAACTCCTCTACTGTACATAGTGTCGGCTGTCATACCATCCACACTCCTCTCCTGTACATACTGCCCACTATAATACCCTTTACACTCCCCTCCTGTACATACTGCCCACTGTCATACCCTTCACATTCCTCTCATGTACATACTTCCCACTTTCATAAACTCCTCTACTGTACATAGTGTTGGCTGTCATACCATCCACACTCCTCTCCTGTACATACTGCTCACTGTGATACCCTCCACACTCCTCTCCTGTACATACTGTCCACTGTCATACCCTCCACACTCCTCTCCTGTACATACTGCTCACTGTCATACCCTGCACACTCCTCTCCTGTACATACTGCCCACTTTCATAAACTCCTCTACTGTACATAGTGCCCACTGTGATACCCTCCACATTCCTCTCCTGTACATAATGCCCACTGTGATACCCTCTATACTCGTCTCCTGTACATACTGCTCACTGTCATACCCTCCACACTACTCTCCTGTACATACTGCCCCATAATACCATCCACACTCCTCTCCTGTACATACTGCCCCCTCATAGCCTCCACACTCCTCTCCTGTACATACTGCCCCATCATACCCTCCACACTCCTCTCCTGTACATACGGCCCCTAAAAAAAAAAAACATGCATGAACTTGTTAAAGCTTAAAGAAAAGTTATATTTAGATACAAACAAATCTGTAAAATAACATTTAAATAAATATATTTTAGAAACAATAAGTTGATGAGTGAGGAGTTTGGTAAGGAGTTTGAAAAATGCTGGAAAATCTGGATGTGACACTGACCTGTGTGGTGTAGTAGTCGGTGGGTCCTGTATCAGGTATGGCCGGGTTCGGGATTATATAGGTTGAGGGGTGGAGGTGTGACCATACAGTAGATGGGTGCGGCACAGGAATTAGTTCCTAGTTCTTGTATATTCAGGATTTTCATTGTTGTGACATATACATGGCATCACTTTGTTACGGATATAAAATGAGGAAGTACTGGGCACTGAACCCTCAGTTCTATAATTTGTAGGTTAGCACGCTATGGTGTCGCAGTTTCATTTAATTGGGATCTTCCTTGTTCCTCTACTAATCCAAAGTGTGCCCTCGGGAGTTCAGCTGGTAATGTGCTGTCATCCTCCATTCCATCCTAGCTTTAAAATTTACAGGAATAATTTCCCGACTTGAAACAACAGGATCATTTTAAAAAAAATATTCACCTTTTATTATTAAAAGCTGCCCTAAGCTCCAATCAATAATTTTGCCCATCCTGCGGCCTGGGGGTCTCGTATGGCACTATGACATATCTTGTCCATAGTCTCTGACCTGTATCATGTCTTCAGTCTCTGACCATCTCCTGTATCATGTCTGCAGTCTCTGACCATCTCCTGTATCATGTCTGCAGTCTCTGACCATCTCCTGTATCATGTCTGCAGTCTCTGACCATCTCCTGTATCATGTCTGCAATCTCTGACAATCTCCGGTATCATGTCTGCAGTCTCTGACCATCTCCTGTATCATGTCTGCAGTATCTGACCATCTCCTGTATCATGTCTGCAATCTCTGACAATCTCCTGTATCATGTCTGCAGTCTCTGACCATCTCTTGTATTATGTCTACAATCTCTGACCATCTCTTGTACCATGTCTTCAGTCTCTGACAATCTCCTGTATCATGTCTGCAGTCTCTGACCATCTCTTGTACCATGTCTGCAGTGTCTGACCATCTCCTGTATCATGTCTGCAGTCTCTGACCATCTCCTGTATCATGTCTGCAGTCTCTGACCATCTCCTGTATCATGTCTGCAGTCTCTGACCATCTCCTGTATCATGTCTGCAGTCTCTGACCATCTCCTGTATCATGTCTGCAGTCTCTGACCATCTCCTGTATCATGTCTGCAGTCTCTGACCATCTCCTGTATCATGTATGCAGTCTCTGACCATCTCATGTATTATGTCCACAGTCTCTAATCATCTACTGTATCATATCTGCAGTCTCTGACTATCTCGTATTATGTCTGAAGTCTCTGGCCATCTCCTGTATCATGTATGCAGTCTCTGACCATCTCTTGTATCATGTCCATAGTCTCTGATCATCTCTTACCTTAACTCCATGGTCTCTGACTATATCCTGTTGTGTGTCTGCTGTATCTTTCGCTTGCTTCCCACATTGCTTTTTATATTTTTACAACTAGTGATCACCAGAATTTTGTACTACTTTTTAATAAACCTCTCCATTTTTGACCTGCACCATATGGAGCTTCTCCATTTTTTTCTAATTCCTATTCCGGTTTGATTGAGCCTATCCTGCGGCCTCCAGACAGCTCCCCCATTCGGGTGGAGGTTGCCGCTTTTTTGGAGAGCCATCTGAACCTCTGGAACTTTGCCTTGGTCCCTACTGCTGAGGAGAGGAACTACCTCATTTCAAGTGATCATCTTCCTGTCAACTCTTAACCCCGAGGCGTTCGGCCTCATAAGCCTGATTGACCCACTCCCGCCGGTAAGTGGGTCCACCTTCTTCGGTAAGAGTACCCAACCACATTCCTTTGACAGAAGATTTCCTTGTTTCAACAGCATATTGTTTTGCACTACCATCAAATTTTATTGAGGATTCACAAGTCACGTATTACATGGACACTTCCTTAGGAGTTGTGTCCAAGTTTATTTGAATTTTCACTTTTTACTGGTTTATCCTGTTTACAGATGTGAACTTTGGATTTTCACCTTCTATGTTTACAACACATGTTTATATGTTTCCACATATTCATTGTTTCAGTTTATTGCTGCTGTCATATTGTTGTATTTAGCGCTACACTTTGTTTTTTTCATGTTTGGTTGAGACTTTATTTGTTTCAGTTTTAGCAGCTTTTTTCACATTTGGGTTTAGCACTGTAATTTCCCCAGTTTTTTTCATATATATATATATATATATATTTATCTATCTCTATCTCTATCTCTATCTATCTCTATCTCTATCTATCTCTATATATCTCTATATATCTCTATCTCTATATATCTCTATCTCTATATATCTCTATATATCTCTATATATCTCTATCTCTATATATCTCTATCTCTATATATCTCTATATATCTCTATCTCTATACATCTCTAGCTCTATATATCTCTATATATCTCTATATATCTCTATCTCTATATATCTCTATCTCTATATATCTCTATATATCTCTATCTCTATACATCTCTAGCTCTATATATCTCTATATATCTCTAGCTCTATATATCTCTATATATCTCTAGCTCTATATATCTCTATCTCTATCTCTATATATATATATATCTCTATATATCTCTATCTCTATCTCTATATATATATATATATACCTGTAAAGCACCTCAGTGTGAAAGTAGCTTTACAGATTAAAAAAAAAAAAAAAAAAGGGGGGGGGGGGGGATGCACTGCCTACCACAGGATGGTGCCCTGTAATAGCCAATCTTACTGGGCGGGTACAACGGGCACCATCTTGTGGAAGGCAGCACACTCACTGTGTTTACATTAGCTTAACCACTTGCTTACTGGGCACTTAAACCCCCGCTCCTGCCCAGACCAATTTTCAGCTTTCGCCGCTGATGCACTTTGAATGACAATTGCACGATCATACTACACTGTACCCAAATAACATTTTTATAATTTTTTCCCCACAAATAGAGCTTTCTTTTGGTGGTATTTGATCACCTCTGCGGTTTTTATTTTTTGTTAAAAAAATTGAAAAAGCCAGAATTAAAAAAAAAAAAAATAAATATATATATATATATATATATATATATATATATATATATATATATATATATATAGATATATATATTTTTTTTTATATATTTTGTCATAAAATTTTGCAAACAGGTAATTTTTTTCCTTCATTGATGTACACTGATGAGGCGGCAGTGATGGGCACCGATAGGTGTCAGTGATTGGCACTGATGTGTGGCAATAATGGGCACTGATTGCTTACACTAATAGGTGGCACTGATTGGCACCACTGGTGAGTGGTGAGCATTGATAGGTGGCACTTGTGGACATTGATAGGTGGCACTTGTGGGCACTAGCAGGTGGCAATGACAGGTGGCACTGGCGGGGGGTACTGATTGGCACAGATGAGGTGCCTGTGTTCCTTCCTCTTCGGGACCGATGTCCCTTTGACATAAGCCGGTGATCAGCTTTTTTTTCTCCTCACGCTGTCAGCGCAAGGAGAAAAAAAAAAAACGATTACCGAGCTTTTGTTTACATCATGTGATCAGCTGTCATTGGCTGACAGCTGATCACATGGTAAGGGGCCGGGATCGGCCCCTTACTCGGATCGGTGATCACCCGAGTCTCAGTGACTCGGTGATTGCAGCGCGCGCGTAGGGAGCGTGCACAGGGGAGGACGTCCTATGACGGCCTCCCAGGAAATTGAGGTCCACGCTGTAGCCGTCATTTGGCTATGGCCTGGACCTCAAGTGGTTAATGCCCCGTACACACGATCTGAATTTCCGACAGGAAATGTTGGAAGGGAGCTTGTTGTCGGAAAGTCGGACCGCGTGTATGCTCCATCGAACATTTGCTGTCGGAATTTCCGCACACAAAATGTTTGAGAGCTGGTTCTCCAATTTTCCGCCAACAAAACTTGTTGTCGGAAAGTCCGATCGTGTGTGCACCAGTCCCTAGCACAAAAGTTCACGCACGCTCTGCTCATGCAGAAGACTATTAAATTGGCTATTGAACGTTTTTCTCGGCTCGTCGTACGCGTTGTACCTCACCGCGTTGTTGACGTTCGGAATTTCTGCCAACATTTGTGTGACCGTGTGTGTGCAAGACAAGTTTGAGCCAACAACATTCGAACAAAAATCCACGGTTTTGTTGTCGGAATGTCCGATCGTGTGTACGCGGCATTATTTTCAAGTAATCACAGAATAAAAAAAAACAATCAACTGAAAAATGACCAGCCACTGACTTTTCTTTAGGCTTGGTTCACATGTGAGCGGGTGCGAGAAGATATGTAATTGCCCACCTTCCTGCACTGGCAGAGGATAAACACACTACTGCTTAGGAGATACGCGGAGTTACACTACAATGCGGGAAACCCGCAATCCACGCACGTTTCATGCACCTCATTCAAATCGCATCCCCTTGCAATCTGCAGTGGGTGTCAGCGATATCTTAACCACTTCAGCCCCGGACCAAGTTGCAGCCAAAGGACCAGGCCCCTTTTTGCGATTCGGCACTGCGTCACTTTAACTGACAATTGCGCGGTCGTGCGACGTGGCTCCCAAACAAAATTGACGTCCTTTTTTTCCCACAAATAGAGCTTTCTTTTGGTGGTATTTGATCGCCCCTGCGGTTTTTATTTTTTGCGCTATAAACAAAAATAGAGCGACAATTTTGAAAAAAATGCAATATTTTTTACTTTTTGCTATAATAAATATCCCCAAAAAATATATAAAAAAACATATTTTTTCCCTCAGTTTAGGCCGATACGTATTCTTCTACATATTTTTGGTAAAAAAAAAATCGCAATTAACGATTATTGATTGGTTTGCGCAAAACTTATAGCGTTTACAAAATAGGGGATAGTTTTATAGCATTTTTATTAATATTTTTTTTTTACTAGTAATGGCGGCGATCAGCGATTTTTATTGTGACTGCGACATTATGGCGGACACATCGGACATTTTTGACACATTTTTGGGACCATTGTCATTTATACAGCAATCAATGCTATTTAAATGCATGGATTCCTGTATAAATGACACTGGCAGTG